>JADZMA010001798.1:0-14891 GCA_020796225.1 Arion vulgaris
AATTTGTAGCATTTTGGAAAATGTAAACAAAATCGGGAGAATTAAGTTTCAGTTTTTTATCAATTTCCAATCATTCCGACACTATTTTTTTAACTTTCTTTGAAATTACTGGCTAAATTTGTTTTTTTGCCCTGGTTGTAGGAGGATTGCATGATGCAAAGCTTTCCCCTTATCCCTGGATTAAAAGGGGGTGTTTCAATCCCACTTGACGTTCCCCCATAAGAAAAATTGGCCTACCTCCTCCCCTGGGTCTAGAAATGTAGTATCGGTACTTCACTTCATTCCAAAGGTCTAAAAGGCTAGGGAATTTTTTTTAAAATTATTGATTATATTACCATGGTTACGGGAAATATGGGATATTACCCCCATACTAACTTGCCTTCGTCTTGACATACTATTATTTACCATGGTTTGGAAACATAAGAGGATATTGCAAGACTCCTACTAACTTGCGTAGTGTGCGTCTTGATTTAACTATTCATCTCATTGCTATGATTATTTAAAAATAATATCACTCTTTTTCCCCGTTTCTAGTTATGTTTATGGCGACTTCGTCCTCCCCAAACCAAAGACACATGGAACTACTGTGGTTTCTTGCCTGTTTTAATAACGATCTTGGTTTCACTTGGTTTTTCGTCTGTCCCGTTTTGTTGTAAAACCCTCATTAGCCTACCTTTGTGGTTGAAGGGTTTTTTTGCCTTGACATCCTGCAAGTATGTTGGGGGTCAACTCGGAAGTCAAAAACCCCCAAAGGATTGAAGGTAAAACCAGACAAAAGAACGGTGACGTCGATAAGGTGACGGCGAAACCCCCAGCAAATATATGCTCTTGCTCCAACTTTTCCCAGCTGGGAAAATGGCCCCCTTATCACTTTTTGAGAGGCATCCTTTCCCTTCCCCTACTTCTATTACAATTTTTCTATCTCTCGGTTAGACCACAGTCTTTTTAGCAATAAGAGGCTAAGTCAGGCAACCAGCCATGAGGCGCACTTTGCAATGGGTTTCCCCCCAAGTATAATAGGGTTTCAACATTCTAAACTTTTGACTCGCCCGTGACGGACACTCAGTCAGGTGCAATGCCGGGCCTCTACCTCGAAAAGGGCTAACCCCCTCTACTGGAAAACTAAACGGGGCCCCGTATGACCAAAACGGGTTTTTACAAGAACAATGTTGAATGTCAAAAAAAAATTGAAACGAACGAAAAGGAAATAAGGAATTTTGAAAAGTTATTGTTTTTTCCCGCATCTTTGGTCAGGGAAATTTATTACATTTTTTTTGAAGGGAAACACGGGAGAAATGTCGTTTGACTTCAGCTTTCTCGTTGCAAGAAAGTAAATTTTAAGACGTTTAACTATTTCGGAGGTAAGAATGGGCCTGTGATAATCCCTTAAATTTTTGAATTTCCCCGACGCTCCATATCGACCATTGTTAACTACTCTTTGTGATTTTTATGTGATATGAGCTTAAGAGCGTTGTACTTTGTCCAGTTATGCCTAAGTGGGCCAGAAACCCCGATTTCTGCTACACCTTTATTTACTAGGGTAGCCCCCCTGGGTTTTACTACCTCAGTCGCCTCTTGACATGCCTTGTGGTCAGTGTTACTATTCTTTGCTCCCATGCGAGCCCGGCAACATACAGGCTGAATGTTAAACGTTTCCATAATTCCTTTGACTGCAACTTGACTCAGTTGGCTCAAACAAGTCTTTTAAAAACTGCAATTATTTTTCTGATCAGGTTTAAAATTGAGATTGATTTTTAATTGGGTTATTCAAGTTCTCAAATAGTTGCACTAGTTTTCAGTAACTACCCGGGGCTCGGTATATACAGGTGTTCAAGATAATTCAGCCCATTGACAATTCGAAAGTTGCCAGGTAAGGGATTGAGGGTTTTGTTTATTTATTTAAACCGGTTCTGACTTAGCTCGTCCTACGTCACATTTGTTCATCGCCCCTTCCCACTACAATTACATGTCACATAACCTTGACCTATACTCGTCTTGAACCTTCCCATTTCCTACATATGCCAGATTAGCTCCATTCACGGGCTGCTTTGTTGAACACCCTTTGAAATCGACCAGGAAATAAAACTATGGCCCAATTACACCTAACATTATTTACACTTTTACTCGTTAGAATCTGGTGGGAAAAGGTACATCACGGAACTTGAGGTGAAATATTTAAAATATTGTCCCAACTTTCCCCGCACATGTGTCAATGGATCAACTTTCACACATGTGTCGATGGGGTCTAACTCACCAAAGTGTCAGAATGGGATCTAACTCAGCCATGTTCGAATGGGATCTAACTTTCAGCACATGTGTCGAATGGATCTAACTTTCAACCATGTGTCGAATGGGGTCTAACTTTCAACATGTATCGAATGGGATCTAACTTCAGCAATGCGTCAATTGGATCTAAAGGCGAAGTATTTGACATCATTGCATCTGGTTTTACCCCATATACCAGTCCTCTGCACAGAAATGGCATGATGAGGTATTGCACAAAGCAGAACTCCTTAACTCCCGCAAAATCCTAGGGTCTGGAAAAAATGAGATAACTCGTGAAAAGAATGAGATAACTCGTGAAAAAAATGAGATAACTCGTGAAAAAAATGAGATAACTCGTGAAAAAAATGAGATAACTCGTGAAAAGAATAAGATAACTGTTAAAGAATGAGATAACTTTAAAAAATGAGATAACTCTGAAAAAAATGAATAACTCGTGAAAAGAAAGATAACTCGTGAAAAGAATGAGATAACTCGTGAAAAGAATGAGATAACTCGGAAAGAATGAGATAACTCGTGAAAAAAATGAGATAACTCGTGAAAAGACGCGCAGTCGGTTCAAAACCACGACCTTCGGAAACAATGGAAAGACTATCCACAGAGAACACGGGTGTACATATGCAAAGTTCAAGTGCACAAGAACACGGGTGTACATAGTCACAAGTTCAAGTGCACAGAGAAACACGGTGTACATAGTGCACAGTTCAAGTGCACAAGAACACGGTGTACATAGTCACAAGTTCAAGTGCACAGAAAAACACGGTGCATAGTGCACAAGTTCAAGTGCACAGAGAACACGGGTGGCATAATACAAGTTCAAGTGCACAGAGAACACGGGGGTACATAGTGCCCCGTTCAAATGCACAGAGAAACACGGGTGTACATAGTGCACAAGTTCAAATGCCAAAAACACGGGTGTACATAGTCAAACGTTCAAGTGCACAGAGAACATGGAGTGTACATAGTGCAAAAGTTCAAGTGGATTTCCTGAATAAACATTTACCTTCACTCCTTAAATTTTATTCCAAGTTCTGAATTCTAATACTGCAAATATTTCCGAAGATCGTTTTTAAAAATGATTGGAAAAGCAATAATCCGTCTAGAGAATGTCGCACCTTTCCTCATACTCTTGGGAAAATTTCATTTCTGTTCAAGAGACTTGGTGTTATGTTACAACATTTGTACGTACCGGCGTTCTAAAAAAATTATATATATATTTGTTTCGATCCAGAAGCACTGGGCTTTCAGCTCTTCGGGTCGGTGCCATGGACATCGTAACCCTTCGGTTCGGTGCCATGAACACCGCAAATCTGGGGAAAACCCATGACTTTTCTGCCAGCCCGCGGAATTGAACCCGCCTACAGGGGGTTGTCACCCGTAGCCCAACGCGCTACGAACACGCTGGACAGGGGGGCCCAAATGGTTGTATTAAAGAATATGGTTCATTTGAAACAAAAAAGAAAAAAAGACTGATTTGTATAAAATACAAAAACAATAAAAAACAGCAAGATCACAGTACTTTGTTTTTACGTGTTTCGTCATTTTTATATTTTTTTAGCCCCGGTGTCACATTTGAAAAGAAAAGCGATTTTTTAGGAAAAATACAAGACATTCTTCGGGGGTTTTGGGGGTAAATAAAAAAAGTTCAAGCTAGCATCCATTTTAAATTTAAAAATGAATCGTTAAAACCTGTATAATAAACCCCGGGGTTGTCAACTTCAAACTTGTATGTCACTTTTTTTTCCAAAAAATCTTAATCTACAAATATATATAAAAATGGAGGGTAAAGGTATGTTTGTTCCTATAGACTGAAATACTGAAAGTTTGTACAAATTTCAGGATATGTTTTTTTGTTTCCCGGGATGCTCCCCTTCCAGTTTGAAATAGGTAGCGCTGAAGTTTTTCAAAAAAAATCAAAAAAATAATAACACGCTCATTTCATCGGGGTTTCAAACCAAATTGCCATTAACTTTTCCCGGAAGGCTACGGTGAAAGTATTAGATTTACACATCGGGTTTAGCTAAAATTTTAAAGGATATGTTTGTTTATGTTTTTTTTATGTCGGAATGCTACCTGTCAAAAAGTTTTAAATATGATTTTTAAATTTAAAAAAAATTTTTTAAAAAAATCAAAAACGCAAATTTCATCAGTTTTTCCCTTCCGGAAGTTTACGGTATGCGCATCTACACGATTGGCGGGGATTGGGTCAATTCAAAATACGCAACCCGGGTTTGTTTCTAATCATGATCATAGATACTGAAATCATATTTAAGTTATCCCAACATTCCATCAAGGGTTTTGCTATGTTGGAAAAAATTGCCCCCTATATTCGATTAAACCAAAAAAAACCAGGGACCCGGGGAATACGTTCATTTGGGGAACCCATTGGCTGGCATCTCATAAATGGTAAGATGGTTATTTTGCCATCAACGTTTTTTGATGTAAAACGTTATATGTATGAATATTACCCAATATTAGATTACACGACAAAAACGGGGTTACCATTTATTATTTTGTAAATCAATCCACGCTATAGCGGCGTGCAATTCTAAATTAGTACAACCATTTCGCAATAGGGGGCCCAAAAAATAGTTTCGACAAATGATTCATACAGTTTAAAAAAATTTTTTTCAAAACATTTTACGCGGGGTTTCTATGCTTTTCCCTAATAGAATTTAATCAAATGCTAATTTTTTTTTATTCCAGCGAAAATCAACAGTGATATTTAATTCCGTGGGGAAAAACGAACAAGAAAAGTTTTTTCCCAAACGCTCTTCACAATTTTCCACACTTTTGGCAATTATGCCTCCCAAAAAAAAGCTATTGGCCCATCTAAAATTTGAAAGAAAAAAAAAGGCTTACTAGTTTCCCAGAAAAGATGAGCAACAGAAAAAGACTGAAAACTGTTCAGACGACTGCGAACCCCGTTCGTCCTGAAACAGACAAAACAAGGGGAAAACAAAAACTGGGAACCCAACTAGTACGACTGTTTCAAGTCCGTTCAGCTGAAACAATCGAGCAACGGGAAGCAAGTCTGCAAACCGTTCGGATACGCACTACTTTTCCAGACAAAACCCCGCACGCTGATTTAAATCTAGATTCCATTCCCCCAATACAAATTTTGGGGGATTACAGTCTTCACCCCTTTGGGGTTTTTATTGGAAAAATGGATAGATTATGCATGTATTGCTACAGTTTTAATCAAAATCCTGACATTCGTTGTTCATCATCTGTTTGTCTCGATCAAAAATTTGACCCCGAGTATTGAAACCGGTAAAATCGATCAAGTACTGGCCAAATATGTAAACAAAGGGCAATATGGCATTTTTTGGAGGGGCAAATATAACTGCATCCATCGATGAAACCAAACATTATCAACGGGACTTTACATTAGGCAATGAACCCAGTTTTGGCTTTTTATTTTCCCAATCCATGAACGACATCCAACAGTTGTTCTTTTGGCGGTGCCCAAAAAGGGACAGCGTTTGTACTTCCAACAGAAAATGCACATCCCGAGCATTGTCACCTTTGGGCCAAAAGGGTTAATGCATTTTTCTCATTTTGTAGAGATGATATATTTGAAAAAAGACCCCTATTTTTTTTTCCGAACTGAACATATCCCTTGGAATCGTGGAAAAAGTTTCAAGCCAAACAAGGAAAACAGTTGAAGAACATTCAATTTATATTCGACCACCCCGTTAAGGGCCCTTTGTACCCTGTTCATCCAAACAATGCAGAATGCACAAGATTTGTTAATCAACAAACATGGACCAACATCCTTCCAAGAATTGAGAAAAAGTTAACGGGCACGGCCTACTTTTCGTGAAGCTTGTCAAAATTAAAACTTCTTGAAAACGATGCGCATTGGGGGCACCTTACCTCGTTTATCATCCAATACTGCGGGCCACAACAAAGCGACATTATTTTCAAAATTTTTAAAAAATGCTTCCCATCCAATCCAAAAAAAACTTGGGAAAAAAACAAAAACTACATAAGGGGAAGACATCCTCATCGCTTGCGTTGGGGAGAAAAAAGTCCTAACATTAAAATTTTAAACCCAAAAGAAAATAAGAGGCATTGGTTTTAATTAGGACATATGTTTGGGAATCAATAATGCATTTAAATGGGAATGGTTGCGCCAGAACGATCCGCAAACAACCTTTTTGATTGTGAAATTGGGAAAGAGAAAAAAACTTTGATATCAACGAATTAAATACTTTGTTCCAAAAAGAATCTTCCAAATTTATTCCAGAACAACGCAAAATATGACAAATTATGCATGCAATTACCAACCAAAATGGTGGATTGTATTTCATAGATGCGCCCGGGGGCCGGAAAAGTTTTTCATTTCCCCTTATTTTGGAACCATGCGATCACGAAATAATATTGCACTGGGAATCAAAATCTTCTGGAATTGAGGGGAACTTTTTTAGATGGTTGGGGAAAAGCGCATTCAAACGTTTTTGCGTTGAATATGCAAATCACTGAGACGCCAACATGCAAATATCAACACAAATTCTGAAAAAGGGTAAAAAAAACTCAATTATTAACTCATTATATGGAATGAATGTACCATGGCGCACAAAAAAACATTAGAAAACGCTTCATCGTACACTAAAAAAATTTGAGAGGGAAAAGACCAGCTCTTTTGGTGGCGCACTCATTTTATTGTTTTGGGATTTCCCCAAAATCTACCAGTTATACCAAAATCAACACCCGCTGATGAACTTAATGCATGCCTGGAAATCATTAGTTTTTGGAACAACAAATTGACTTTGAAGACCAATATGCGTATACAACTACAACATTAATGAAACCCCGAACGTTTCAAAAAAAAATTGTTGGGTATTCGGAATGGGAAAAAGTCAATCGATGATTCCCACGATGTTTACATTGCCAACAAACTTTGTAAAATCAAACCCTCCACAGACCGAATTGATTCATAAAGTTTTCCCAAATATTGCACATAATTACAAAGATCATCAGTGGCTCCCGTCGGGAATATTAGCAGCAAAAAAAAAACAAGGATGGATATGCCATGAATTTGAGCATTCAAAAAAAAATACCAGGCGAAGTGATAACGTATGTTCCCCCGATACCGTAATGAATCAAGACAAATTGTCAATTATCCCAAATGAATTCTTGAATTCACTTGATTCCAGGGGGATGCCACCACGTTATTAAATTTAAAATTGGGTGCCTTCATTTTTTCTCTGAAACTCAATCCACCACGACTTTGCAACGGTCCCGGCTTTTAAAAAAAAAAAAATGATGAACCCAAAATCATCAAAGGTGCCCAAATTTTTAAAAGGAAAATTTTTAAAAAAAAGATATACCAAATTTCCCCCATCCCAAAGATTCCAGCCGAATGCCATTCGAATTCAAACGGGGGAAATTTTCCGGTGCGCTCGCCTTTTCAATGACCATCAACAAATCACAAGGACAATCGTTTTAAAATGTTTGGACACATTTTGGGAAAAACCCAAACTTTTCCCTGACAGCCATATGTGGCCTGGGTTTACGCGAAAACCTTCTGATTTATTCGGGACGCACCAGACGGAAAAAAAAAAGAATATTGTATATCAAAAAACCTTTAAAAAACAAATTAAAAAAAGAAAAAAATTAAATTTAAAGGTTTTTTTTAAAAAAAATAAACAAAAAAAGGGCAATGATCCAAAATAATTATTAAATATTGTTTTACCGAGCCTTTTAAATTAAATTTTCTTTTTGGAATTAGAACGGGGAAAGGGTACACTAGTTTATTATAAACTTTGATTCCCATTCCCTAAATTTTTTATAAACATTTCGAAAGGGGGAAAGTACCTATAAACTTTTTGGAATAGCAATTTTTTTGTAACCCATTTTTGCAATTTTTCCAAAACATTACTTTTTTCATACGATCGTTATTTTTATTGTACTGAATTTTTTCAAAAGGGTAATTATTCTTTCTATTTTAAATTTTTTCGGGTTATTTTAAGTAAATTTAATTTTCGGGACCCCCCTTTTGTTTGATGTGATTTTCACCAACACTATGCCTTTTCTCTTCCCCCTTATTGGTTTTGGTTTTTTATTAAACTGACGTCAGACCCCGGGCACCCCCAAAGGTGCTAGCCCCCCAACATATATCAAGGAATGCATAAAATGGTTCCTGGGTCTTATTAAACACACTTTACTCTGCCTCTGGGAGCCATTTCGACGAAAACGGAAATCCAAACTGCTTAAATCGCGCGTTTCCCTGTTTTTAGTGTCCTCATCCAATGAAGCCCAAGAGAGAAAAAACCCCCCATCCATCTTCAACCCCCCAACGATGCTGTTGATGCAAGCCTGTCCGCCTCATTACCGAAACACCCGCATGCCCAGGACAGTAATCCCGTAAGCCGCTGGAGGAGAAACTCTATAGACGAATCCCCATACCGAAACCCGCCCTTCTGGATCGTAACTGACGAGGTCAGATACAAAATTTCCCCAGTAAAGAAGTTCCAGAAATCCAATGGAGGGGAGCAGTGCGCCCAACCCCCATCTTCACTAGAAGTAGTTTTCCTGATCCCCACTTCGCCCCCGCAACAACCCTACCCTGCTGCCCAAAAACCCAGGGTTTTACTACTTGAACGACCCCCCATATACCAACATATATCCCTTTTAATTTTCTATAGTTAATGAAAATAGCCTTATGTTTCCCCAATCTTTTCTTTCCAAGAGAATGATAACGTTTAGAAGTTCATCATGCAATCGTTGGGACCATTTTTCCCCTTTGGAGGGCCCAACCAGCCCCGGCCAACTTCAGCCTGGGCCATCCACGACATGCCACGCTTGATTCTCGTGCCCAAATAATGCTTGTAGGGGGTCCTTATCCAAAAACCCCAAACCCCCGGTTTCGTTCTACGGGGGGAATAAGAAGGGTATTCATCCCAAATTTGTGCAGCCAGAACTAAGATAACTAATTTCTAAAATAGTTCTTACCCCTTTTTAAAAATAGTTTTGTTATTTAAGAGGGAAAAAAATTTCTAAAATAATTAAACTCTGTTATGTGTATTTCGGGGGGTTGAATTTGTATCGAATATCTAGTTTTGATTTAAAAATTTAGCGAAAGATATATAGAATCATCCCATTTTTAAAGGCATCTAATATTATAAGACCGATTAATTTTGTTTTGGAGATCTAATTAGAACTGTAAATTATACTACTGTTATTATGTTTAAAAAAAAATAATAGAACTATTAGGATTGAAATCCTTTCCCTTTTCCTTTGCTTCCTAGACTGAAAACCCAAATTTTATCATGAATTTTACTGTTTTTTGGGACTCCTTTCGCCAGCTATAAGCTCGTTGTTGTGTACTTTTCCTTATATTTAAACGTTGACAGTCTTGGGAGTGTTCCCCGTCATTCTGCATATTGCAGGGGCACAGCTAGTTTGCCCAAATTTTTAAATTTATGGAAATTGGCTCGGGGCTTGTTTGGCTGGAAGGCGGGGAGGGAACTTTTCAAGAAAACCATATATCCCACCTTTTGCTGGGGGGTCTTTTTCCCCCTTTTCTTTATGGGAACGATGGTTGTTTTTACTTTTAAGATTGAATGTCTTGTGGCTTTTTTTGGTAGCTTGTTGAAAAAAATTGCCTTAACTAAAAGCTGTTTTTGTAAATTTTGGGGGTTCAATTATATAATAAGAATAAATTATATAATTAGGGTTAATCATTTTGTTTGGTTTGTCTTAAAAAACACATTACTGAAAAAACCACGAATAGAAGAGAATCATGGGAAAAATGAAAAAGGAACACACTAGTTCAAACACCATCAATATTTAAAAAAAGGAAATTCATAGGAAAAATTTTTTAAAAATAAAATTAATCGTTTATTAGTTTGTGAAAGTGAGAGAAAAATAAATAAAACTTAAGTTAAAACCCAAAAGCCTATTAGAATTGAGGACCTTGTGATAGGTCTGGTCCAGTATTTTCACATTTAGATAAAGTATTGAAAAACCAAAACCACCAAGGCATATATAGTAGAGCTTTTTTGGGTAACCATGTCAAAAATTCATGAAAATATAAGATTCAGAAGTGTATAAACATACAAATTGTACACACAGAATGAGGATATTAAAAAATTTTCTTTAAAAGAGATATTTTAATAATTAAATACAGATTTGAAAAAGTTCAAATTAATCTAAAAGAGAAAACCATGCTGCCAATTTCCCAGAAATAAATTAGCAAACAAGATTATATGACAAATACAGACTTTTTTTCCAGATAAAAAATTTCCCAAAAACAAAACAACAGAAAAAATTGAAAACTGGATCGACTTAATTTTTTTGGATTGGGCTTTAGGAAACAAAAAAGTTGTACATTCAAGGGTAGTTATAGAGAAAAGAGGGGGGTATAAGAAATAAAAAAAGGAATTAAAATTTATCAAAAATCCGCCCTTTTCCCAACCCCGAAACCAATTCCAAAAATGAAAAAACAGAACCCGGGGCGGGCAATTTGTTCCTGCTGATTAAAATTTTCATGTCTATAAACAATTTAAACAGTTATATATATATATGTAATGTGTTTTGAGATGTCCGGTAAATTTTTGTCAAAGTATGGAAGGTAAAAAATTATGAATTAAAATCATATTTCTAATGATATAGTGCAAATTTGGGCAAAAAAATTTTAATAATAAAAATGTTTTTTAAAGGAAGATATGTTTTTTTGTTTGAATTCCCATTAGGTATATTTAAAAAGGAAATATTAAAATGAAAAATTTAATTATTTAAACATTATAGTTATGAAGTAAGATATCTTTATGATTTAGGGGAAATGGATGTGAAAATTTTATGTTTTTGTATTAACTTTTAACATATATAACTTTTTGGTATGTTGAATATTTAAATATATTAGAAAAGTAATTTTGTTGAATTTTTATGCTATTATAAAAAAATAGACATAGGGGTTTTTAAAAAAAAGTTTTTTGACGGCTGAAAAACTAAATTTTTGTAACATTCTTTAAATAAAATAAAAATTTTTAAAAATTTAAATTTTTTCTTGAATTATTATATTTACATTTATAAATTTTATTTCCTTTAACAATTGTTAATCTTACTTATTCATTGAAAATCTCATTACAATTAAAAATTTCCCCAATTTTTTCCCTAACTTTAAATATTAAAAATTTTTTTAGATATTTTTTCCTTTAAAAACAAAACTTTTACATTTTCTTGCAATTTCTTCCAAAAAAACAACCCAAATAATTTTTTTAAAAATATGATTGGAATAAA
The DNA here is from genome assembly GCA_020796225.1 of Arion vulgaris. Classification (NCBI taxonomy): domain Eukaryota; kingdom Metazoa; phylum Mollusca; class Gastropoda; order Stylommatophora; family Arionidae; genus Arion; species Arion vulgaris. The sequence continues at coordinate 11,533 of JADZMA010001798.1, forward strand.
TAATAGAATTTAAAATTTAATTTTATTTAAAATTAAAATACAAATTAATAAAATTTTGTTTATATTTTTAGGATGGTGTACTTTAAATTAAACCCTTTTTAAAGGAAAAAAACCCACGACGGCTCGAACCTTTTCCCAAAAAAAAAGGGGGAATTGCCAAAAAGGGACACTACAAGAGAGGTTGAACGCCGTCCCAGTTTTCCCCTTTTTTGAAGACAAACCGGACCCAACCACTTACCCAGCCCTTACACCCCAACCCAGCCTGAAAACGCCACTCAAACCTGAGTTTTTAAAAAAATGACCAGGGGAGGTCTTTCTGACGTTTGTTTTTACCAAAACAGAAACAACGGGTAGGGTTCGTTAATAGTGTTTAAGGCATGTTTGAGCTTTTGTGCCGTATAATTAGAAAACCAATATCAAAATACACACATGTATACAATATAACAAACATGTAAATATTAAAGTAGCTTAAAATTAATTTAAGATGAAAAGGATTTTTTACAAAAACCCCCAGGGGAAGCAAGGGGTTGATTTGGTATAACTGGTAGGGTTTGGGAAATCGCCAGACAATACAATGAGTGCGCCACCGAAGAGTTATTTCTTAAAACCTTTCGTTAGTAAGCCTTCTAAGCTTTTTTATGCCATAGTACATTCACCCCATATAATGAGTTGAATAATTGGAACTTTCCCCATTGCAAAATTTTGGGGATTTGATGTTTGTTCATGATTTGCATATTCAATGAAAATTTTGGTGAATGCGCTGTTCGGCACCATCTAAAAAAAATTGCTGCAAAGAAGATGCATTCCCGGGAATATTATTTCGTGATCGTAGGTTTCCAAAATAAGGAAAAGAGAAAAATTTTGCCCCTTTTGGGGGTCTATAAATACAATCCACCGTTTTGACTTTGTAATTGCATGTAATTCTGTCATATGCTAGCGTTGTTCCGGGAAACAATTTTAAGATTCGTTTTCAAATGTACTAACTTTTATATCAAAGGGTTTTCTTCCAACTCACAACGAAAAGGTTGTTTGGGATCTTTGGATCCATTCAATTGACCAGTGCTTTTTTAGTGATTTCCCAAAAAAGTCCTCAATTGAAAACCCAAAGCCTCATTATAACGTTTTGGGGTGAATTGAATTCAGGGTTTTTATTCGTCGCACGAAGCGATGGGATGTCTTCACTCAGTAGTCTTTTTATTTTCCCAAAGTTTTTTGGATTGGATGGGGATTGTTTATTACTGCAAATAGTGTGCGTATTTCTGGTCGTCGTTTGGGTGCATAGCAGGAAGTGTCCAATGTGCATCGTTTTTAAAAAGATTTAATTCTTGGTTACGATAAGTAAAATACGTGACCGTTAATGTTCTAATTTTGAAGGATGTTTCCACGTTTGTTGATTCAATCGCAAGTAAAAGCATTCCATTGTTTGGGTGAAAGTGTACAAACGACCCAACGCATTGGGCGAATATAAAAGGAATGCCTTAACTACTTTACCTTGTTTGGGCGTTGAAACTTTTTCGCTGCTGCATTCCATTTTAGTATGTTGGGTTCAGAGTAAAGAGCTTTAAAATTATCATCTCAACAATGAGAAAAAAAGGGAAGTTGTTGGGATGGTGAAATGTGTATTTATTATCTGTTAAAGTAACGCGCTGTCCATTTTTAAGGTGACTGCCAAATGAACAACTGTTGGATGTCGTTCATGAATTGAAATGAAAATGGCATATGTTTTAAAACAACGTAGCGTCCAGTTGATAAGCTGATTTTTTCGATGGAGCATTTTTTTTACCCAAAAAAATGCCATATCGCCCCTTTTTTGACATATTTGCAAAAGTCTTTATCGTTTTACCCCTTTCAATACCAAAATTTATGTGTGCTTTTTAGTCTTTGAAGTAAGGTGAATAGGTACAACCCCCCCGATTATCAACTTCAACATCATTGTTTCGCACTTTTTGTGATGGGTTTTTCCCCATCTTCATTTGATCCGACGATAGAGGGAACCGCAGCCAAAAGACGGCGGTCTTTGGGGTCCTCACCCTCAGAATGCATGGTGAATTATTTGAGTAAACCCAGGACCATGAACTTTTTTAGATTTAAGTCTGGGTAATGCGACATCTGGGATTTCTTGAGGGGTTTATCAATTTTATCTTTTACTTTTTGATCAACCAAACAAAAAGTGCAGAAAAACCTCTTTTTTTTTTTGATGGAATAATCCAACGCGTGTCTCTCCAAAAAAACACTGCTTGAAAAGAAACCATTAAAAATTTCAATTTTGTTTGAATAAATATTTGGCGATCCGATGATAATTGTCAGCTAAAAAAGTTCTTTTTTAAATTTTATCCCCCCGAAGGATTAAAACGTGATAAATAAATCTGACGGATAGGGGGGAAATGTCATTTCATCTTGTGCGTATTCAGTGGCGGACTCCCGTAAATGTTGGTAGTATGACCATTTTTTTCCCCCATTAGGTTCCCTTGCCCCAAACAATTGCATCAGTAAATGAAGTAATTGTTTTGAACGCAACTTCGTTTGATTTTAAACGAAAAGAGGGAGTCGCCAGTTTCGATTTTCCCTAATATCGACAATGTAGATGGAACAATTGTCGAATTTCAAGAATGATTTTTACTTTTACGAACAAAGAAGAATAATAATTTATAGCACTAACTTTTTTATTCGTTTCCTCATCTGTTTTTGGTTTCAATTTGATGTTGAAAAATATCCATCTTCTCCTTTCCAAAATAATACGGATATTGTAATCCGTCGTAGGGGCGATGAGTTTCTGAGACTCGCTGAACATCACCTTGATGAAAAAAAATACGCGAAAAAACTTCGCCAACCCAATCGCGCTCCATCAATTGTTTTTTTGTCTGTTTTTGTGGACCGGGTTTTCTGTCAATACAACCCAGTACAAAAGGAAAGGGGGCAGTTTTAACAACGAAAATTTTTGGGTTGATCGAAAAAGTTTGTAATGAGCGATATTTTCGTTTCACGCGTTTAATCAAAAATCAATTTTTTCTCATTTTTCCATGAAATAAATTTGAAGTTTGTAACCGTCGGCAGTGGAGTAGTGGAGCCCAGAAAAATTTTCCCGCTTTGAATGGGCATGAACCCCGCACGATATTTTTTCCCCAACATTTATTTGAAACTAAACGGATTTTAAAAAATGGATTGGCACCTATCTGTCCATTAATTCGGGGCGTTTGAAATTGCTTTTTTGAAAACTACCTGTTGATCTGTGATTTTTTTTCAAGCAGCCTTAGAATATCCATGATTGAAAATATTTTTTTTCCAAAAAAATTTGATGTGTTTGTATTTCTTCTTCAGGTTATATTAAAAACAACTCACCCGGATTGTACACAATAAAA
>JADZMA010001799.1:0-14888 GCA_020796225.1 Arion vulgaris
TTTTTGGGTCGGAAGCTTTCCTGTTCATCTCTTAGCTTTATATCGATGGCATCTCTCAGTCTCTCCAGGATGACTCTGCTTAGTATTTTCCCGGGTACTGAAACAGCATTATTCCCTATAGTTTTCAACACTTCTGAAGGTCCCCTTTTTTGGTAGCTTTCACCAGGTATCCTTCTCTCCAGTTTGTTGGTATTTCTTGGTCTCCAGATTCTGCTAAAAAATTTTATACAGTATTTGTGGATGTGTTTATGTTGGCTTTAAACCCGCCTCCGCTGGAATACCATCGGGACCGCTTTTCCATCTTTTAAAGTTTAATGGCTTCTAATCTCCTCCTTGGGTGGTTTTACAGTTGATGTCCAAGTCAATTTCTGCCGGTTGGATATCTGGGGGGGTTTGTAGGTGCTGGTCTGTTCAGGAGTTCTTTGAAGTATTCCATCCATCTTTCCATTTGGTCTCTAACATTAGTGATAGTTTTCCCACTACTATTTTTGATCAACCCATTTGATGGTCTGTATTTTCCTGCTAGCTTTAGTGATATTGTAAAGATCCCTAAGTTTCCTTTTTTCCTGCACTTACCTCTGCTTCTCTTGCTAGATTTTTATGTATTGTCTTTTATCTAACTTTATTTGTTTCTTCACTTTGCTAGCTTCTGTGTACTTTTCCTGGGCTATGGCTTGCAGTTCTAGTTTGCTATTATTTAAATCGCTTTCCTCTTTTCCTTTCTTCATTTCCTTGAGATTTCCCGGAGTTATCCATGCCTTATGATTCGCCCCCTTCTTTCCTAATACCTTGTCATGTTTTATTCCAAATATTTTTGGCTTTGCTTTCCAGCATTCTTCGCACTCACCTCATCTTCTAATTGCCGCAACACCTCATACTTATTAGAGACTGTGACCGTGAACTGTTCCTTTGGTTTGACTTTAGGGATCCTAATTATATTGGTGTCTATGTTCATTGGATGTTATGTATCGCTTAAGCTTCAGTTTAATTTTACTTATCACCAAATGGTGATCCGAATCACATCTGCCCTCCCTTTGAACCCTTACATCTTGTAGAGATGACCTGCATTTTTTGTTTATGCATATGTGGTCAATTTGATTTTCTGTTCTGTGATCTGGTGAAAACCCCGGTTGCTTATGTATTCTTTTATGTGGAAAGACACTTCCACCTATGACATATTGATTCGCTGCACAGAAATTAGTGAATAGTTCTCCATTTTGCATTATTCCTAGTCCGTGTTTCCCATGATCTCCTCGTGCCATGTTGTCCAACCTATTTTGGCATTGAGGGCACCCATCAGAATTTGATGTTCCCATTCTCCCGATTACCTATAGTATTTGAAGTTTATGTAAAATTCCTCTTTACTTTTTCCTCTTTATCATTGGTAGGTGCATAACACTGGGTCACATTCAAGAATACTTTCTTTGGTGGGCCTGAATGTGCTGTGATTATCCTAGGACTCACTGTTTCCCATTTTATTAGTGCCTTCTCCGCTTCTTTAGATAGCATTAAAGCCACTCCCTTTACTATGGGGGCATTTTCTTCCATATGGCCTGAGAACAGCATTGTTTCTCCGTGTTTTGACATTGTTTTGCCTGCACCATTCCACCAGTTTCACATAATCCCAAGATGCCAATCCCTGAAATTTCCCTCTCATTTACAACCTGTGCTGTCTTTCCCATTTTATACATACTTCTAACATTCCAGGTGCCAACGGAGCTTTTCTTTGGTGAAAGGAAGATAATCTATGTGTAGACTCTTGGCTTTGGGACGTTCAATACTTTTTCTAGAAGAGCTTCCTTTTTCTTGGTTGACAGTTTTTTTTTTATTTTTATTTACTTGTTCATGGTTGGGTTGATTTTGTGGCTAAAAATTTTCTACTGGGTAGGGGTAGCCAGCCCTACGCCAAACCCCACCTTAATCGCCTCTTACGACATGCCTTGTAGGTCGCAGTGCTGCTACTCTTGCCCCCCTTGCGCCCCGCAGCACACGGCGAAACTCTAAACTATAACAACACAAACATAGACATAACACACAAAAACAAAAAATTTGGACAGTTCTGATGCCCAAGTATTCACTGTGATAATGTTCTGAGAAGACACACACACACTAACCACCCTGGACAGCTCTGAGTAACACACACACACACAAACTAACCAACTTGGACAGCCTGACGCCAATATTCATGGTGATGATTCTGAGAACACCCAGGTTGATATATCCAACCCGAGATCTCATGGTTTCTTGACCTTCAGGACTCTGGTTTCCCCAAATTAAAACCCGGTCTGGGGTTCAACAGATCATAAAAGCCGTTTCCCTTCAGCCAGAAATTCTGGATTAGATAAACCTGAAATGGAAAGCCATTGATTGATGGTTTGATTCTGTGTTTGTTTGTTTGTTTTTTAGAGGGTTTAAAACAGCACTCTTTTACATCAGCAATGGGAGATGAGAATGGAACAAGAGATACGGGAGAAGATGGTGATGGTGAGATGAGGAATGGAACAAAAGATAAGGGGCAGAAGATGGCAAATGGGATGAGGAATGGAACAAGAGATAGGGACGAAAATGTAAATGGTGAGATGAGGAATGGAACAAGAGATAAGGGACAGAAGATGGTGATGGTGAATGAAGAATGGAACAAGAGATAAGGCGAAGATGGCAATGGTGAATGAGGAATGGAAAAGAGATAAGGGGAGAAGATGGCGATGGTGGATGAGGAATGGAACAAGAGATGGACAGAAGATGGCGATGGTGAGATGAGGAATGGGAAAAAGAGATAAAGGACAGAAGATGGTGAGAGAGAATGGAACAAGAGTAAGGGGGAGAAGATGGTGATGGTGAGATGAAGAATGGACAGAGATAGGGACAGAAGATGGCGATGGTGAGATGAAGAATGGAACAAGAGATAAGGGACAGAAGATGGTGAGATGAAGAATGGGAAAAAAGAGATATGAAGAAGATGGTGAGATGAGGAATGAACAAAAGATAGGACAGAAGATGGTGATGGTGAGATGAAGAATGGAACAAGAGATATGGGCAGAAATGGGCAAGGTGAGATGAGGAATGGAACAAGAGATAAGGACAGAAAATGGCGATGGTGAGATGAAGAATGGAACAAGAGATAAGGGCAGAAGATGGCAATAGATGAGGAATGGAACAGAGATAAGGACAGAAGATGGCGATGGGAGATGAGGGAAAGGAACAAGAGATAAGGGAATGGAGATGGTGGGAGATGAGGGAAAGGAACAAGAGATAAGGAAGAAGATGATGGTAGATGAGGAATGAACAAGAGATAAGGAAAGATGGCATGGTGAGATGAGGAATGGAACAAGAGATAAGGAAGAAGATGGTGAGATGAAGAATGGAACAAGAGATAAGGGACAGAAGATGGCGATGGTGAGATGAAGAATGAACAAGAGATAAGGACAGAAGATGGCAGGTGAGAGAAGAATGGAACAAGAGATAAGGGACAGAAGATGGCGATGAGATGAAGAATGGAAACAAGAGATAGACAGAAGATGGCAAAGGTGAGATGAAAAAAATGGAACAAAAGATAAGGGGCAGAAGATGGTGATGAAGAATGGAACAAGAGATAAGGGACAGAAGATCAATGTGAGATGAAGAATGGAACAAGAGATATGGGCAGAAGATGGTAGATGAAGAATGGAACAAGAGATAAGGGGCAGAAGATGGCAATGGTGAGATGAAGAATGGAACAAGAGATAAGGGACAGAAGATGGTGAGATGAGGAATGGAACAAGAGATAAGGGACAGAAGATGGGGATGGTGAGATAAGAATGGAACAAGAGATAAGGGACAGAAGATGGGATGGGGGAGATGAAGAATGGAACAAGAGGGTATGGACAGAAGATGGCGATGGTGAGATGAGGAATGAACAAGAGATAAGGAAGAAGAAAGAGATGAGGGAAAGGAACAAGAGATAGGGACAGAAGATGGCGATTGAGATGAAGAATGGAACAAGAGATAAGGACAGAAGATGCAGTGGTGAGATGAAGAATGGAACAAGAGATAAGGGACAGAAGATGGCGATGGTGAGATGAAGAATGGAACAAGAGATAAGGACAGAAGATGCAATGGTGAGATGAAGAATGGAAAAGAGATAAGGACAGAAGATGGTGAGATGAAGAATGGAACAAGAGATAATGACAGAAAGATGGCGATGGTGAGATGAAGAATGGAAAAGAGATAAGGACAGAAGATGGTGAGATGAAGAATGGAAAGAGATAAGGGACAAGATGGATGGGGAGATGAAGAATGGAACAAGAGATAAGGGACAGAAGATGGTGAGATAAGAAGGAACAAGAGATAGGACAGAAGATGCATGGTGAGATGAAGAATGGAACAAGAGATAAGGGAAAGATGGGATGGTGGGTGAAGAATGGAACAAGAGATAGGGCAGAAGATGGCATGGTGAAATGAAGAATGGAACAAGAGATAAGGGACAGAAGATGGGGATGGATAGGACAAACAATGAGAAAACCCCTAACAGCATGACAAGACAGGGTTCCATGGAACCCCAGGACAATAGAGGGAGGGGGAAAAACCAGGGAAAACCTGGGGATGGGAGCGGGAGACAGAATGAAAGGGAAAGGGGGAAAATTAAAGTATTTTTTGGGGGGCCCTTAGGACCATGTCCCGGGGACAAGGGTAAGAAGGGGTTTTAACGGGAATGGAAGACAGGACGAGAAATATTTTTTTTTTTTCCTCAAAGGAGTTAGGGGTAATGAACAGCTGATAGAGAGGGGCTTGGAAAATATGGGGAGCTGCCATAAAAAATGACTTAAATATGATTTTTTTCCCAAACAGAGGAGTTTATCTAAACCCCACTCGAAATTTGGAGAGATGGGTGTCTATTTTTGGGACCCCCAAAAAAATGAAACCAAGGCAAAGAGATTTTTAATCAACAATCGGTTTGGGGCCGCTGGACACGTGGAAGGAGGGGGGAGACGGAGACCATGGACGTCAGAGGCAATGATAGTCCTCAAAAATTTGATAACTTTCTGTCTCCCAGCGGGAGTAGCTTAACTTTGCCCCAAAACGCACAATATTTTTTGGGTTTGGGATGCCTTTTACCAGGGCCCTACTAAAGGGGTGTTTTTTATTCAAAAACTAAAGTTGAAAAATCGGTTTTGTCCGGTCCACAAGAGTTAAACCGATTTCATTATGGGGCATCCATGTTGAGGTAATTAAAAACCCCAGGTACGAGTTCTTTTCTTTCACCCCCAAACCCACCCCCCCATTAAAACCATTTTGGGGAAAATTTTTTTTGGGTTTTTCCCCGGGTTATCCTCGGACCGACATCTAATTTGTGAATCAGTGGGGGCAGTTTGAAGAAAATTAAGCGGGAATGCCAAAAATAAATCACCATTCAAAAAGCAATAAAATATAACGAAAGTGGGCCAGACAACGATGATTTAAAAGGTTAAGGAGCCAAAAGGGTAGCACTTTGAAGAACTATTCTTTCAAAAAGCGCCTGGGTGAATGATTGACCCCGGGCTCCCCCGGGGCCGGTTCAACCCCGGGAAGGCCAAGGAGTTTTTTTATTAGATAAATAAAAAATTCCTAACATTTTCATGTGACTGCACTAGCATGGGCCAAAATTCCTTTTGTCCTTTTCCAACACTGCCGAAATGCTAACAAGGGAAAAAACAGATTTAAAACTCTTATGGTCAGCCACACAATAACTGTTATAAGAAAAGAAAAGATGGAGATATGTTGGACATACTCTGAGAAGAAATGATCAGAGAACTGCAAAACAGGAATTGTGCTGAAAGAGTTCAAGAAAGTGAAGGACGCACTCAGGGAATCCTGGAAACAAACTTTGCAGAGAGAGAAGCTTAAGAATATCAGACTCAATATCATAGAAGAGATTCAGAACAAAAGAAGTGATTGAAAAACTGTCCAGGAGCAGAGCAGTACAGAGAAATTGTTTGCAGATCCCCATAAATTTATAATTGCAAGAGAAAATAATAGTAATAACTTCATCTATCAATCAAAAACTGACTGTTTTATCGGAGAGTATTGATATTTGGGGGCGAGGCGAAAATATCACAAAGGGACAAAGCTACGTCAGCGATTCAAGACTGATCAAGATCCTACCTGGCCGCCCTCGTGGTGGCTCCCAAACAGACATAGGATCCCTGTCTGGCTAAGTGGGTGGGGACTAAGGAAAGCTATCTCCAGAGTAGGTAGTAGTGCAAGCACAGGTCACGCCGCTCAGGTCCAATCCTGGAGCGAATGCATGCATCTCCTGCCCGAGGTTACTGTTGGGATAAGGAAAGCAAGTCGCCATGTAAAAAATCAGCCAGAGGCGCTATTTCAATATCATAACTATGCCCTAATTCACAGCAGGTGGAAAGAAAAAAACAGGATGAAGACTGGAACCCACCTGATATTTAACTCCAGGTTTCACATTAGCAGACAAAATGTTGGATATACTCTCCGCTGCCTTCACAGGAACTGTACTTTTCTCCACAACAATTTTGGAACTCTGGGCCACGTCTGCTATTCTTCTAGCACACGACTCAATATATTTCAGATCTGCTGCTCTCCCGTGAATCAAGGATCAACAAAGGCAGACGTACGTTAAATAATTCGAATAACACAAGATTTAATCTTATTCTTATTCCCAGGAAATGCTAACATCTACCCTATTCCCAGGAATGATGTGTTTTCATCTTATTCTATTCCCAGGAATGATGTGTTTTCATTTCTTCTTGCATAAATGATATTTCATGTCAGGATTCTAATTTAATTTTCTCCTTGCAGTCATTTGCCATTCTTTCTTTTCTTCCAACATTTTCTAGACATCGAATTGTATACTTCTAAGGTAGGTACTAAGAACTGGAGTTCATGTACATTCTTACAGCTTGTTTTGGACTTCATGGGATTGGCCATGTTATTTCTCTCCGTTGACTGTATGTTGCCAACATTCTTGTAGTATGTGCATATGTCAGATGGGCATATTTTTGTACTTCTCTAAACATATGTTACCTCCGCCTAGTGTGCCTTGTCTGGGAGACTCCAAAAATGATGCATTCCGTTTTTCCTTAGTTAGGTTGCGTATGTGATCATCCTATGCATGACCTGGGTGATCTCTCAAAACCATTTGTTTTGTAGCCAGCCATTTTTATCTTTACTTTTCTTTTCTTTCCTGCAGTCAAGTACTGGTGTCTGTGGTAGCATGTGAACCTGTTTTTGCCAATATATCCGCAGTGAATACATGCGTTTGTTCGCCATGAATCTTGTGATGCAGTCAGGTGTCTAGATACACTTCAGATTGATTTTTTTGCGTGATGGCCTGCTTCCTTTTTATCAGTGTCCTCACGCATACAGGCGTGACTTCTGGACTTCAGAGGTCATCATCATCATCACATGTGCCAAAGAAGTAGCATAGGCGATCATTGATCTCCACAAATCTCTGTCTTTGGTATTTAATAACTCAGATGTTGACGCCTACACGCCATGAAGTCAGGCTATCCAAAATTCTTTCTCACTGTTTTCTCTGTCTCCGCTCTACCTCGATTTTAATCATGACTTCAGATGTAGCTTTCTTGATATAATCTTAACAATTCCAACTCAATGTAGTGTGTAATATGTAGTGTGTAATATGTAGTGTGTAATATGTAGTGTGTAATATGTAGTGTAATATGGTGTGTAATATGGTGTGTATTATCATAAATCGAAGGCTGCCTTCTTTCCTTCTTCATGCTTCAACTTTGGTTATGCGACTACTCCGGTATGTGTCATAAACAGGAAGTGTGCGCTGAGGTTCACCAACCTCATAGCTTGTCTTGTAGTGTTGTTTCTGTTGGCCAGACTTCCAATCTCTCACTACTCAGAATAGGGCAGTCTGCAGGATGCTCTGGGGACTGCTTTAAAAGCCCACAGGCAGGCCGCCTGAACCCTGAGACCCATTCTGTGGAGGTGTGCTCTGAGACTGCAGTGTCTCAGCCTAAGTCTGAAGATTTCTGTGGTCTGTGCTTAAGGGTGTATTTATACTGTCGTGCTTCAGCCTGTATCCTCCATTTGCTTTTCAGATCATTCTTCTCTTCCTGGATTGTTTCAGGAGAGTCTTTGCTTCTGTAAAACTTGTGTTGGGTGGTGCTAGTTAGGCCTCCAGCCTTAGCGAGTTTGTCAGCCTTTCGCTTCCCGTATGCCACAGTGAGCTGTATCCACTCGTAAGACCAGTTCGATTTTTTGACAGCAAGCTGATATTTTGCCGTATGTCCTGAATGAGTTTGTCTTGTCTGGGACTTGAGATAGCCTGGAGAACGGATCTTGAATCGCTAAAGACTGCAATATTTTTTTGCTGACACTTGCTGGTCGTTGAGAATCTGTATGGCTGCAAGAAGGGCTGTTGCCTGCTCTAAAGCAGGCATGTTTCTCCTGCTGCCAGAGAGTGTGTTTCTGTGTTTCCTTGGGGGTGAGTGATGTAGATTCCGCTGCCTCCCTTTCTGGTAGCATCTGTAGCTGAGCTATCTGTGAACACATGTGTCCATGTGCTGGTGGGATATTGCTCTCGTAGCATTTGGAGGAATGGCTCTTTGCTCTGTCTCTGTTTGTATTTTTGGAGATTATTCTGAGACTTCCTAGGTGTATTTGGGCCGGGTTTTGGTAGCATGTCCATGGCTCTGTATTATGGGTTCCCACATTTCTGGGCTGCTTTGTGGATGTCTGGTTGTTGCATATGTGAAATTCTCTGGCCAGATGGTTGGGGCTTTTCCTTGCAAGTCTGTTTTTTGTTTTCTGAATTTTGTGTGTAAAGAGGGTGTTCTTTTAAATGCTTTAGGCTTTTCAAATCAGTGAGTGTTTCAAATTTTCAAGTGAGTTCTAGAGGCCTATGTCTGCGGTTTTTTCCATTTCTACGATAGACTGTTTTCATTGCTCCTAGAGTTATTCTTAGGCCCATGTTTTGTACCTTGTCTAGTTTGTGTGTGTTTGTTTTGGCTGCTGTTGTCCAAGAGCTGGAGCCATATTCCATGATACCTGACTGCCCTGTAGACCTGCTTTCTTAATATTTTTGAATTTGCGCCCAGACGTGCCAGCTTAGTTTCTTTCATCACAGCAAGTCTTTGTATGGCTTTTTTTTGAATTTTGTCTATGTTTGGCTTCCAGGTAAGTCTGCTGTCTAGGGTGATTCAAAGGAAGGTGTATCTGTTGGGGTATTGTTTCGTTTTTCAAATTGATGGATACTTTTTCCTTGTGGGGAGAGGGAAAACAGTTGCTGTGGTTTTGCAGGGTTAATTTTGAGGCCCCAGCTTTTTTACTAGTTCTCACTTTTGCCACTGTTTTTGTAGTAAATATGATGTTTTTGAGGTGTTCTGCAGCTGTCCAGATTGCGAAGTCGTCTGCATGTAGGCTGTTTGAGACCTTCTGGGGGGCAGCATTTGGTGATGTCATTTATGTATATTAGAATATGCTGGTGCTATCACTGTCTTCATGGAACTCCTTCCTCATTTTTTGCATCTTGGGTTGGAGGTGGCGTCTATTTTTACTCTGGCTGTAATGCTGGGAGAGGAGGTTTGATCCAGTGAGAACATGTTGTGAGACTTGGTTTGTAGGACTTTCGAGCATTAGCCATCGTGCCATACCGTATCAAATGCCCGGAGAGGTCAAAAAAATGGCTGTTACTTTCTTTCCGGAAGGCGTTCAATGTCCTGGGTGATGGGGTTGCTGATCCTCTGTGTTTGTTTTGTCTGTATCCGGTCTGGGCGGGGGTGGTTGGGCTGAGTTGTTTCTAGTACCATGTCAGTCTCTGTTTACTAACCTCTGATCAATTTCCTGCACAACTGAGAAGGCTGATGGGTCTATAGCCTTAAACAGCTTTTTTTGTCCTTGCCTGGTTTCCTAAGATGGGGTAGATGTGGTGCCTCTTCCAGGTTGATGGAACTGACCTGTTTTCCAGCTCTGGTTGTAATGCGAGGAGAAACCTTGCCAAGAGGATCACAAGGTAAGCCGAGGAATTCATTGGTAATCGCACTGCCCAGGTGCCTTTTCCTTTAGCTTTTTTATTTGGTCTTCAGCTCCTGCAGGGTAAACGTACGTCATGCTGTCTGTTGGAATTGGTAGAGTCAAGACTATTCAACAGTTGAATGGACTGGTTTTTGACTTCCTCTTCTTGCCTGTTGAATTTGACCTGACTTCTAATTTATAGAAACAGCTAATAGGTCTGCTGGTTGCTCTGCCGGTGACAAATCCTGTGTCTGTGTGTGTACAGTTTTGGTCCGTTCTGTCCTGTCACTATTTAGGGTTTTGTGAGGTTCCATAGTTTTTTAGTGTCTTTCTCTAGATTTAAGGAGGCAGTTTTTTTCATGTTGGGGCTGTTTCTCATGCTTTTCTTTCTTTTCTTTGCAAATATAGCCTTGTCTTGTTGCGTAGGGTAACATTTTCGTCTGTGGGTCTGCTTCCCCATGTTTTCTTTGTATGCTGAGTTTGGGTGGAAGCCCCAGTTTAGGACCAATAGGTCGGTAGTCTTCCTTCTTCCTCTTGGTATACTTTCTTATTTTGCTGCATCTAGAACCCAGTTGTTGAATGTTTGAGTTTCATGTTTAGGCTATTTTTTTAATTTTCATGTTCTTAATGGCTTCTTCTAGGTGTGAGGTGAAGATATTTCATAATTTGCTTTCTTTTAAAGTTCCAGCTAGTGAGTACCTTTTGGGGTGCTCCTCTGTCCCTTCATGGAGATTGACAGGTTTATGGTCACTGCCCCCAGTTGATTGCGTATACTCGACTTGTGAATTTTTCAATATCTTCAGTCTATTGCTAGGGTCTGGGTTGCTGGGTTGTCTCTTCAAGGTCGTGGAGTAGTATGAGTGTGGGTCACCAGTTTTGTTTAGCAGAGAACAAGACTGTTGTTGATGATAAAGTCTTCTACTTCCTCTCCTTTTACATTTAGGTCAGAGTACCCCAGCTTGGAGAATGGGCTGTTGAAATCTCCAACTATTATCCAGTTTTTTCTGTGTTTGCTGTATATTGCTTAATTGATAACTGTTTGTAGAATATATGTTGCAAATTGTACTCTTTGTCGTTGGTTTTTATGCAGAGATGATATCGCTTCTGTATCGGTGGATTGAGTGGTGTGTTTCAGGCTGAGAACCTGTTTTTGACGGCTTGTCATGACTCTCTCTGGGGTTTCATTCCTCCCATATCTTGCCGGAAGATTTCCCGCAGCCTTCTAATGGAGAATCTGTGCTGGTAAGATGTGTTCTTGATGCAGCACATTAGTCGATATGCTCCTTCAGGAAAGTTTTGCAGCTCTATTTTTTGTTTCTAACGCCTTCTCATGTTCCACTGCATTATTTTCCAAATCTTGACCTGTGTAAGTACTTCAATGTCTTCTCTGGTTGGTCTGAGAGTGTGAGGAATTGTGTTTACTGTTGTGTTTGGAGAATGGGGTTCTGTGTTGAATACTGGTTTTGACTCAAATATGACACCGTACTGGAGAGTGTTGGTTGCATAGTTTTGGTTGTAGTGCGGTGATGCGCGTTTGCTTCCCGTGCCGCTTGGGCATGCATCTTCCGACTCCCGACGGTTGAGGTTTCACTTCGGGATCCTCCTACCATAGGCAGATTGCCTTCTTTGGCTTAAGGGCTCTGCCTACTCCCGACCGCCGGTATTTACCACATAGCGAAAGCGGCGTGTCGGTAGCGATCGCAATTTGATCGTGGTCGTCATCGTACTTCCGAGCTTAACTACACCACAAACATATCCATGAATAAACAATATATCCTATGTCCAAATTAATGAAAAGTAAAAATCCAGGCCACGGAAGCGAGATGAAGTGACTGTAACCTTATTGCTGACGCGAAATTGACATGTCTGCTCAGCGCCATTTGTAAACCGAAGTCGAAGGCTGCTACTACTAGGTGGTTATCCTGCATAGAGGATTTTCATTAACACTAATCCCCATCAGCAGCTAGATTTCAAGAGCTTCACCAAGGCTGAGTGGCCAGAAAATGACAGTACAACAGGTGATAAGTGAGTAGGCCTCAATAAACATCACACCTGCAATGGTCAGTCGCTGGAGATATTGCAAAGAAGATCGGAGCACCTATGGACATGTTCGGAGTGCAATGAAGATATTCCAAACTGAAACTAAAAAGGGTTTAAAGCCAAAGGATCGAGCTCATTGCACTGGTTTTACCCCATATGGCTGGTCTCTCTGTCACAGAAATGGCATAATTGCCTGCCGAGAGTATTGCACAAAGCAGAAATCTCCACAGTCAGCAACAATCCTAGGGGTCTCTGGAAAATGTACCTTGCAAACAGAATGTGCAGTTTGATTCAACCCTCAACTCTTGGACCACAAGGCAAGTTCTCTGAATCACTTAGCCACGGAGAGACTTCTCTCCCCGTATCTCTTTAAATTGAACATTTAAAACGTCACACAATGACCTCTAACCTTGCCTAACCCAAATGTTTTTGTTGAGTGTTGACACAGATGAAGATTGTTAACTCAGCTTCCATGATTTCTTCTCTGTTATCTGCAGAAGAATAGGTTCTGTCCCCTGTGCCTTTAACGACTATCTCCTCCAAGTGGGGCTGTAAGAATAAACAAATAAAGATTAACCAGCTTCCATGATTTCTTCTCGACATCAGTAGAGAAGAATATAGGTTCTGTCCCTAGTCTACAAGTCTTGACCATTCCTCCAAGTGGGGCTGTAAGAATAAACAAATAAAGATTAACTCTGCTTCCATGATTTCTTTCTCGACATCTGTGAGAAGAATAGGTTCTGCCCCTGCAAGCCTTGACTATCTCCTCCAAGTGGGGCTGAAGAATAACAAATAAGGTACTCAGCTTCCATGATTTCTTTCGACATCTGTAGAAAAGAATAGGTTCTGCCCCTAGTCTACAAGTCTTGACTATCTCCCTCCAAGTAGGGCTGAAAGAATAAACAACAATATTTTCTTATGGCTATAAAGGATGCTCACTAACTTACTTCTCTCCGCTCCTGGTGGAGCATGGGCATCAACGTTGTTCGCCACTCTTCTCGGTCTCTGGCTGTTTTTTTTATGGTCTCCCAGGATAGTCGAACACTCTTCAGTTTCTCAAGAAGACCATCTCCAGGTTTGTTTAGGGCGTCCTTTTTTTCATTTTCCTTGCCAGTTCCACTCAAGTGCTTGTTTAGTGACACTCGACTGTATCTTTCATAATTCCCACCCATCGCCATTTTCTCCTCTTGACCTGAGTCATCATGAGTTCCTGTCTGGTTAATAGAGGATCCCAGGAAACATCTACCTTCCAAACAAAAATAATGTCTAGATTTTATCAGGGGAATTGATTGAATGATAGGAACATCATCATTTCACTTGGTGAGTAACCATAAGTCTCGATATCTTTCTTACACAAAAAGATAAGACTATCATCATTGCACTTCGGTAAAGTAACCATAAGTGCTCAATATCTTTCTTCCCGAAAGATAAGACTATCATCATTGCCCGGTGAGTAACCATAAGTCTCGATATCTTTCTTACACAGAAAGATAAGACTTTCATCATTGCACTTGGTGAGTAACCATAAGTTCAGATATTTTTCTTACAGGGAAATAGACTATCATCATTTCCCCGTATAACCAAAACTGCCGATTTTTCTACAGGAAGATAACTATCATCATTCACTTGATAACCATAACTCTCATATCTTCTTACAAAAGAAAAGCTATCATCTTTTCACTTGGTGATAACATAGTGCTCGATATCTTTCTTACACAGGAAGATAAGACTATCATCATTTCACTTCGGTGAGTAACCATAACTGCTCCGATATCTTTCTTACACATGAAGATAAGACTATCATCATTTCATTTCCCGGTGAGTAACCATAAGTGCTCAGATATCTTTCTTACACAGGAAGATAAGACTATCATCATTTCACTGTGAGTAACCATAACGCTCGATATTTTTCTTACACATGAAGATAAGACTATCATCATTTCACTTGGTGGTAACCATAAGTGCTCAGATATCTTTCTTACACAGGAAGATGACTTCATCATTTCACCGGTGATAACCATAACTGCTCGATATTTTTCTTACACAGGAAGATAAGACTATCATCATTTCACTTCGGTGAGTAACCATAACTGCTCCGATATCTTTCTTACACATGAAGATAAGACTATCATCATTTCACTTGGTGAGTAACCATAAGTGCTCAGAAAACTTCTTACACAGGAAGATAACTATCATCATTCACTTCGGTGAGTAACCATAACTGTCGATATCTTTCTTACACATGAAGATAAGACTATCTCATTTCATGGTGAGAGCCATAAGTGCTCAATTTTCTTTCACACAGAAAGATAAGACTATCATCATTCATCGGTGAGAAACCATAAGTGCTCAGATATCTTTCTTACACAGAAAGATAAGACTATCATCATTGCACTTCGGTGAGTAACCATAGTGCTCAGATTCTTTCTTCCCAGGAAGATAAGACTATCATCATTTCATTCGGTGAGTAACCATAAGTGCTCGATATCTTTCTTACACAGAAGATAACTATCATCATTGCACTTCGGTGAGTAACTAAAGTGCTCGATATCTTTCTTACACAGAAGATAAGACTATCATCATTTCATTCGGTAAAGTAACCATAAGTGCTCGAATATCTTTCTTACACGAAGATAAGACTATCATCTTGCCGGTGAGTAACCTGCTGCTCCGATATCTTTCTTCACATGAAGATAAGACTATCATCATTACGCCGGTGATAACCATAAGTGCTCAGATATCTTTCTTACACTGAAGATAAATATCATCATTGCACTGGTGAGTAAATAATGCCCCGATATCTTTTTTTCCCTGAAGATAAGACTATCATCATTGCCCCGGTAAAGAAACCAAAGTGCCCCGAATCTTTCCTT
>JADZMA010001800.1:0-14874 GCA_020796225.1 Arion vulgaris
ACCAAGTATGCAACATTTTCCCAGGTGGTAATAAGGGGATACCATCTCACTGCGGAATACCTGACAAGACTGCAGACATATTGGCAAAAGCAGGAAGCAGGTTTAAAACAGACACCTAGTATGACATATGAGGAAGCAAAAGAGGATAAAATGGCCTACAAGAACAAATGGCTGAGAGATCACCCAGGGGCATGAAAAGGACGATGCATACCACCAACTAAGTAGAGAGGAACAGGTTGTCATTTTTCGTCTACGAACAGGGCACAATAGACTGAAGTACCATCTGTTTAACAAGTATAAAATAGGCCCATCTGACATATGTACATGTGGCACCAGAAAGATGACAGAGACACACATACTGCAAGAATGTCCAACGTACATGGAACAGAGAGAAAATACATGGCCAATCCCCATATCAGTCCAAGACAAGCTATACGGAGATGAATGGACTCGGTTGCCCACTAACTATTTAAAAGTATACAAATCGATGTCTGAAAACGTTGGAAGAAGAAGAAGAAGTGTTTTAGTTACAGAACTGAAGATCTGTGGAAAAGATAAGAAAACCACGCAAGCAACATAGTAGATACATATACCAGCACAGAACAATAGTTGTTAGTTTAAGCACACTGAAGAGCATGCTTAGAAAAATATCGTAACAGTTATTCACGTGTCCATGATGAAGATGATCCTCAAATGAACAATGAGCAGCGACATATAACAATAATAAGATTCCATGTGTTGCTTTTATATATCATTGTTTGTATACCTGGGAATATGTTCTCTGCTGTTAAAAGACTATAAATTATATGCACAGACAATTTACTAGATCAACACGGAATTTTCCAACTATAATACAATTTCTAGTGTACAAACCAACTAGAGTCAACAGAAAACACAAGAAATGAAATATAAAGATTGAAATCGGGTGGAGCTTAGCAGTATCAATAGTTCTTCAACGTAGTTCTCCAGTGGCTAATATCTTACATAAGAACCGATAAATCTTGCCAAAACGTAAGGCAAATTATGGCAAAGAAATAATATCCACTTATCTTATCTTATCTTAACCACATTTGCCGTGAAGCGCCGTGGGAGAGTTAGTTTTCTATCTTGTGCCAGGTGCGCTTGACGTTGTCAGTCCATGCTTTCGCAGGGACCGAGATGTTATTTATCCATCGTGTTCTTGGCCTGCCTCGTGATCTGCGCTAATAATATCCACTACACTATCATATACGGTAAAATACCGGTGATCCGCAGATAGTATACCCAGTCACGACACCCGATAGCTGCCCAAAAAATGGGACTGCAAATATTTCAGTTTTGACTATGAAGTTGTTCAAAGAGCAGATCCACAGTTTGCCTCCTTAGAAGAGACTAAGGAGTTTGAAGAACCAAGGGAAGCACTGGACCCTAATGAATATGCTCAAAGTAACCTGAGAGCGAGACTTTTTATGTCAATGCGAGATGGCATGTATTGTCTAATGAGTTCAGGGATCATTTTTTGTCGATCCGCTTCAGTCACGTATGGTAAGATGTCACCATCAAAGTCCACGGCTAACCTGTTCTAGATTGTTGAACGAATTGTGGTTTCTTTATTGTGAGATAAATATTACTTGTGATAGAGAAGGACCACGGGTAACTCAGACCATACGTGTGCTATGGTTAACGTTCTTGTTCCTCCTATACTTAGCGCGAAGATTCTTTCCAGCAATCCATTTCCTGATCCAAATAGTGTTTTCACATTTTAGTAAATAGAAAGTCATTGTCGAGTTACATTATTATACACGTTCTACGTCAATCATCACAGTGATAGTCTTTTGCTAGGATTGTGTTATCATGAACGTCATTTTAAACGTGCTAGCATTATCACAAGTTCATGTCATTAGTCGTTAGCTTTATAGAAAGTATGATGTCTACCTCTAAGTGACAAAAGACATATCTGGCAATTCTATTTACTTGAAATTTGCTAGATACATATTTTGCAAATTGATGATACGGTGGGTACGGACTGTTTATGATCCTGTCCAAATTTATGGGGCGGCTGTACACATTTCTTTGGAGCAGCGATGGCCAACGCGGCGCCCACGGACGTCATCGCGCCTGTGCATTTCATCCCTGCACCCTATGTTATTCCTTTGGCCTATCAGAATTTAAAAAAAATGCGTTTCCGATTAACAGTGTCTTCAGTTGCTTCCGATTAAAAAAGTGCCATTCAGTTGTTTCCCGATTAACAGTGTCATTCAGTTGCTTCCGATTAACAGTGTCATTCAGTTGCTTCCGATTAACAGTGTCATTCAGTTGCTTCTGATTAACAGGTCTTTCAGTTGCTTCCGATTAACAGTGTCATTCAGTTGCTTCCGATTAACAGTGTCATTCAGTTGTTTCCCATTAACAGTGTCATTCAGTTGCTTCCGATTAACAGTGTCATTCAGTTGTTTTCATAAGTACAATATAAACAAAAATGTAATTTGTAGACGGGATTAAAAGCTGTCATCTGTTATAAATTTGACTAATAATACTATTACTATTATTTTATTATTATTGTTATTGTTCCATGGCCCACATCTCCAGAGTCATTAGTCCGATGCGCCCCAATATACAACAAAAGTTGGATAGTAGATACTGCTTTGGATCTAATTTTGACACTAGAACGTTTTAACAATGTTGAAACCCGATATGACCGCGTTAATACATATCTAATCGAATTAATTGATATGGTGATATCAGATACCATACGATAAATGGACACAGAGACAGGCTGTGTCTGGCTTGAATGTAAACTACATAATTTTTGTTATTCAATCTGTATAATTTTCTATACATGAGAAGAATAAACCCCGAATACATCAGTTGAAAAGAGAGTAAAATCTGAACATGGAATCATCAAGAGGAAGGGGCAGACCAAGAAAAGATTGGTTGATGGAGTTACAAACATTTTAAAAAACCCACAATATCACAGTATGTCAAGCGACCGAGCGTGCACTATCTCGGAACCGATCATCAGTTAAACCTGCTACACCTAACAGCAAAAAAGAAAAGGGGCAAAAGAAAGAAAGAAAAGATAATTTTCACCATTGTTTAAAATACTACGAGTACAAATAACGTCCCAAATAATGTCTTGTGGTATCATCCTATCATAATTATTTTCTAAAGACACAAAATTTTCTCTTCTTCTTCTGCGTTCTCACTAGATTTGGATTTCGGGTTCTCTAAAAAGGCAGCGTCTGCCTCAGATTATCAGCCACGCAACAGTTTGTCTTGACGCTAGTGTAAGGGGCCCTCTCTTTCTTCTCAAGTCTGCATACTGGGGGGAGCTCTGTAGGACAAGTCCTATGATTTCTGCTTCCCGTTGGCCGACCTCTTCCCGCAGTAAGTTTTGGGCCACCCTTGTGATGGTAGGTCTGACATTCTTACTATGTGGCTTAATCTCCGAGGCAGATTGGCGACCGTAGAATCCATTACCCATTCCTATTGTGTGGGTCGTTGCACTTTATGGGCCCTTTCGGCTTGGGCATCGGTTTTCTGCAAGCATTTGTTTCAGGTTAGCATTCCCTAGAGGACACATGCATCCGATTTCATCCAAACCTCCTAAGTCGTCTCTTACGGCATGCGCGGCAGGTAACAGAGGTTCTATTCTTTTTCACCCCAAATTTGACCCCCGGGAACCACCGGCGACAAAATGTTCAATAAACTTAATTCTATTCTCTACCTTTGTTGTTTTAATATTAGCAAACAAAACAGAATATCAACGATTAGTTTGTATAGTTATTTAAGTTATTGATCTCCAGAGTCGTTGCAGCTGAAACGCAGGATTTATGCATGTTATTAAACCGTGTTTCTGTGACAGATAAGTACATACTCATTTGTCAAAACAACTAGACAAAAACATCAATGATTTGCAAATACTACAAAGTTTACAAGTCAAACAAAAGAAATCTACATCCAGCAGATTTTGAGTTGACAATTTTGTTTTGGGAAAAAATAATTCTTTTTCTTTCTTAATCTGTTTTTTCTTACAGCGTCAGAATAAATTTCGAAACACAGCTTTTCAGTGGCTTCATAAAACGTACTTTTCGTCGCCTCTGTTTTTTCTAAGATTCACCTTTTTCTTGGACGGTTAAATATATATATAAATATAGTATAAAAAAATTGCTATTGCCATATTTCCATACCCTGGAAAGTACACACGTTTCCACTTTTGTTTTCAAATTAGCTTTTCGACATCTTTCTGTCACACCAGACTACTTGAATTCTCGACGATGTGTGCAACAATGTATATAAAATATCATGCAGTGATAAACTCAGACTAAGAAATCCTCAGAAAATTAAAAGAAAAATAATCAATATAGATAAATTATCTACAGACATAACATTAATTTTGGAGAAAATCCTTTGACACTTGGTAATAACATGAGAAAATAAAACACATTGAGACACACAACAAAGTTCAATATTGTGTACATCACAATTAAAATATAAAAAAGACTACTTCTCCCAAATGTCATGTCTCTATTCCATTATTGTCATCTTTAATTAATAAAGACATTCTTAAAAACAAATATACGTTCGCCAAAAGAAGAAAGAGTAAATAAAGTGGAAGTAGTATAAACAAATCTTTCTCAAGTCCAATAGCAATGTCCGTATAAATTATTGAGCTTCATTTGTCTAAAATACGACGACCAAAATCGAAGTGAATACAGACAGTAGAGAATAGTAGGAATAACTAATACAGACAGTAGAGAATAGTAGGAATAACTAATACAGACAGTAGAGAATATGGAATAACTAATACAGACAGTAGAGAATAGTAGGAATAACTAATACAGACAGTAGAGAATAGTAGGAGTAACTAATACAGACAGTAGAGAATAGTAGGAGTAACTAATACAGACAGTAGAGAATAGTAGGAGTAACTAATACAGACATCAGAGAATAGTAGGGAATAACTAATACAGACAGCAGAGAATAGTAGTATAGGCTGTCCATTAATTCGTGGCACGTTTGAAATTGATTTTCTCGAAAACTACCTGTTGGGTCTCAGTGATTTTTTGCATGCAGCCTTAGAATATCCATGACGCTAAAATAAAGAAAAACCCGTAGTTCATAGATGCTACGGATTTTGCACATCGGCGAATTCCTTTGAACTTTTATGACAATTGCAAATACGGGGCTCAAATTTTAGATTTTACAGTAATCCCTAGAATTGTCCATGTCAATTCTATTCATAGGTGTATCTCCATATTAACTGATAGGTCAAGTAATTAATTGTGTTGCCCTTTATGTGCAACTGAACTTGGATACATTATGCACAGTTAGTCCTCCCTTCGGTCACCATTAGACCCTGGTGTCTTAACTTCACCACAAATTGTATGATGGTAGACGCATTTGGATATGAAATGTATACGTTGCTATTTCTCAGTCTGTAATCAAAATATGATTGTATCATCCCGAATCTGACGATTCCATGAGGTTGATAATTGTTACTGGCTGACAAATTGTAATCCATTTTCGGGGCCAGTACTCGTCTTCCTCTCGGAGCACATGTTCAACACACTTTTCCAGAACTGCATGTCTATCATTGAGAGGGACTCACGTGTCAGAACTTCAACATCACACATTTTAAAACGTCCTGTTCTGTTCGGCAACTTGCCCTTTCTTAAACCCGCAACAAGCTCTATCGGATTGAGGTGAGCATGATATGGAGGTAGTGCAAAGACGTGTGGCCGTATTCCGCAATGATTTTGTCAATATGAAACACATTTGTCTTATTTGTCATCCTCACCAGGTGCAACAACTCGGGTTTCAAATATGTATCATCGAAGTGACATTTTCCTTTATCAAGCCAAGTCCTAATTTGATCTTTTTATTTGATGCAGTTGGTACTTTGTCTTCCGCTGATACTGGGTTGTGATAGGATGCATTATCCATTACCAAGCATGATGGTCTGTTTAGAATTGAGTAGATCTTTTCTCCACCCAGTGCCTGAAAATATGTCCATTCATTTCTGTGTGGTAGTCCCTACCGTCGGTCCTTTTTGATTGGAAAATAAGTCCAGCGTCATGGACAAGACCTCTTCACTGCTTCCTGCATGGAGAAATAAGCTGGCCTTTGCTGCTTGGTATTTTTCTTTCTGTCACCGTCTACTGATTGCCATTCTTTAGCATTGGTGTGGTGAGCATTGACCAAGGATTCGTCCAAATATACAATATCATAGCTTGCCTCCGCGCTCACGGATCTGCCTTCAGGTATTTACTTCGCGCAGCAATTAAATGTGGTTTTTCACAAATAATATTCTGCTGCTATATAGTTTCTGAAGGTGAATGCCATGGCCTACAATTTCCAGAGTCTTTTTAGAATATCTGTGGTAATCGATTGCAGTTTTAATTTCAGTTTCCTGAGAGTAACAAGTTGATTTGCCCAAACATTTAAAGAGCTCCCGTCTTATGACATCTATGTCAAAGTCGTCAATTGTTCTTTTCCTTCCTTGCTTGACATTAGTGCACTTTGTGTCCTGTTTAATCCATCGGGAAAAGGATTCTCTATTCGACCAAGCGCCAGTTGCGTTCTTTTCCCGGGGTTATGAATATCCAATATAGATGACCTCTCTTAGATTCCCTACGGAAGTGTTGGTATAGTAAACTGTAACCTTCTGCATTGTTATAAATGTGCACTTCAGACTCATTATGATGTGATATCAATGTCAGTTTTGATAAGCCAACAAATATATGATACAATAGCTTCATCAAATGCAGATACTCAACTATAAAAATGTATCCCAATTATAACGTCATATGCTTTCCGCGTTCAAAGTCGACTGGGTTCGGTGCACGGGAATTCCCGTGAAATTTTTGTTTACTCACGATATTTCAATGTTATGGATATTCTAAGGCTGCTTCAAAAAAACACTGAATCCAACAGGTAGTTTTCGAAAAATCAATTTCAAACGTGCTCAAGAAATTTAATGGACAGACTATAGTAATTAATACAGACATCAGAGAATAGTAGGGGGTAACTAAAATAGACGGTAGAGAATAGTAGGGAATAACTAATACAGGCAGTAGAGAATAGTAGGAAAACTAATCAGACATCAGAGAATAGTAGGGAATAACTAACACAGACATCAGAGAATAGTAGGAATAACAATACAGACAGCAGAGAAAGTAGTAGAACTATCAGACAAATAGAGAATAGTAGGGGAAAAACTAATACAGACAGTAGAGAATAGGAGTAACTAATATAGACGGTAGAGAAAAGTAGAGGAGTAACTAATACAGACAGCAGAGAATAGTAGTAGTAACTAATACAGACAGCAGAGAATAGTAGTAGTAACTAATACAGACAGTAGAGAATAGAGGAATAACTAATACAAACAGTAGAGAATAGTAGGGAGTAACTAATATAGACGTGAGAATAGTAGGGAATAACTAATACAGACAGTAGAGAATATTAGGGAATAACTAATACAGACATCAGAGAATAGTAGGAATAACTAAAAGACATCAGAGAATAGTAGAATAACTAATATAGACAGCAAAGAATCGTAGTAAATAACTAACTTTTTATATTTCAGTATGGCTTACATCTTAGTCAGTTATTAATACTCTGTCTCTGTTGTTATTATGCTCAAGAGATCTATAACATTTTGTATCAACGTTTATTTGAGGTTTTTTTCTTTTCAGCTTTTGTTGTCAATGAATCCAAACTGTTTACTTTCTCCATTTATTTTTGTCGGATAAAGTTTACGTCGTTTTTAATATATATGTCAGACAGAACTGCACCATATATCTTCGGTCATCTGCTTTGGTACATGTGTTCATGTAAATAAGATTCTATTTCCTTTCATGTGATTCACGCACAACTTTACAGTGAGTAACTTTCCTTCATTGATTCACAACTTTACAGTGAGTAAACATTTCTTCATGATTCACGCACACTTACAGTGAGTAAACATTTCCTTTCATGTGATTCACGCACAACTTTACAGTGAGTAAACATTTCCTTTCATGTGATTCACGCACAACTTTACAGTGGTAAACATTTTCATGATTCACGCACAACTTTACAGTGAGTAAACATGAAATAATTTCAAACTGAACCTAATACGATATTATAAACTTTAGATCACGAACTGTAGTATTTTAGAGCTTCTAGAGTTTGAGAAGATACACAATGTGTGAAAAATCCTCCCCATTTCACCCAATAGAACAGGTCAGGTTGGCAACAATGTAGATTTGAACTGGCCCAGATTATAGGCGTAAGTTGATTGCTCCTTAGAATTTCAATCTCAATGTAAAAGATGTAGTATCGTTGCTGTAGATACAGCAACCAGCAAGCAGGGAGAATAGTTATGTATTTAGAACAATATCATCATCATCATCATCATCATCATCAGGAGCAGTGTCTGTCCTCGTTGATTAACATGAATTCAACAAGTCCTGTCCTTAGATCAACTCAGTTTTTGACGCTCTTTTCCATGCACAACACCATCATATTAGTTTGTTTCACAAATTTCTCTATTTCCCTCTTTCTCTAATAATAGTATTTTGTTTTGTCACACTGTGTTCCAAATCTTGTGTTCGTATTATATGCTTAAACAATCAAAAAAATGACTGCTTCCTTCGAATGTTTGTCAGAAGATTCCCTTTTTTCCATTGACCTCTCCCAGGACATTTATAGCAACCTTTCTAGCAGTACATGCGGTTCCTAACATTGTCATATAAAACCACGTTTTCGTGGTCCTAAATATTTCTTTCTTGCTTTTCTTGTATAATGCTCGTAATTCACTTCAATGAATTAAATATTGAATTATGTAACACGTAATAACTAATTTTATCATCTAAATCAGCGTTTCCCAAAGTGGCGGTACGCCCCCATTAGGCGCCGAAGCGTTTAAGGGCGATAGTGGATTCAGATGAATTTCTGGGGTGTTCATGCGATTAGGGGTCTGTGGCTCCTTAAATAAGAAATTAATAATAAATATTTTAAAACAAATTATTTTCGTGAATTTTGCGATTGAATAATCCCTAAAATGGAATTCTGTATTTTAATTCATCTTATGCTCGTCTTACAAGATCCAATTTTTCATTAATTTTCTATTTCACGCATATAATCATTTGAAATTTGACCATGTATTACAGAAATATATATCAATTTTTTTATGTGAAAGAAAATAGAGCATGCATATATGTGGAAGGGGGCAGGGGCGTTGACAAACAAGTTATAATGGGAGGGGAGTTACAAACTTTATGTTGTGCAAAGTGGACGGTGGGCCGAAAAAGTTTGGGAATCTATGATCTAAATCATCATCATCATCAAATAGCTTGTCCTGAGCAGAACTTTGCCACCACAACAGTTCTCCGGAACTTCTCTCTCTCATAGGCCAAATGTCTCGCCTCTGCAGCCGTCATGTTCAGACCATCAGTTACATCCTGAATCCATCTTCTCCGTGGTCTTCCTCTTCTTCTCTTTGCCGATATGCCTCCTTCTATGTCCATGCTTCACACCCACAAGTTGCCACTGGGAATATGCATGCTCTTAGTATTCTAATCTTTGTTTTCTTATTAGGTCCGTTCCATCTAAATAGAAAATCATCTGTTCCATATTATGCCCTTAATTTTTTTATTTTACTTTTCGCTGACTTTTTTGTATTCTGTGGGGGTCTATGTGGTTCTGGTAACCATATTGTGTTCTAAAGGGTGTAGGTTCGAATCCGGACCTCGCCGTTCTGTTCACGAGAGCACATTTTTCAGAGACCGCTAGTACTGTTACATGAGACACGGAGTTCGTGCTTTATGCAATACTCTCGGTAAGGGGCGTGCCATTTCCGATGAGAAGGGCAGAGTCATATGGGGTATAACCTGGTGCAATAAAGTCAATCTTTCGTCTGTAGACTCTTTAGTATTCTATTTCGTATTTCTGTTTAACATCTTCAATTCGATATTGAAATATATAACACTTACGTGTAAAGCCGAAATGTAAGAGGTAGTAGTGTCAAATATATTTTCTCTGACTTGTGTGCTGAATTAAACCCACTATCATTGTTTTAGTTGATTCGACAACGTACAATGAACAGAGAAAATACACGTGACAAATCCGCATGTCAGTTCCCGTCAAGCTATATATTAAGATGTACACGTACTCCAGTTGAATACTAAACTACTTTGTGGGTCTCTATGGCCAAGTGGTTAAGACGTTTATCTGTTGTTCTGAAAGTTGTGGGTTCCAATCAAAATAGTCACTGTCAATTATTTCATGAGACGCCGAGTAATTACTGGAGCCCAAATTGGGGTGTAAAGAATAGAACCACTGTTACCTGCCATGCATGTCGTAAGAGGTGACTAGGGAGGTTGGGCGTGGGGCCTGCTACCCCACACCGTAAAATAAATACTAGATGGCTACAGAACGGAGAGCGAACCGAGTAAACGCTGGCTGAAACCGGACACATCACCGAAGGATAAGCACCAGAACTCCAAATGGTGCCGAAGATGTGACGTAAAACACACCAATGCTTAAGTTGCATGAATCAGATTTCCATATGAATAGAATTTATTGGGAGATCTGGTACATCGAGTCTGGGCAGTGATCGTAGAGAGAGATTTTATGAGATCTCTAGGATTGTTGCTAAAGCAGATCGTGTTTTTTTTCAACACTACCGGCAGATGACATGTCATTTCTGTAATCAGGAGCGGAGCTATATGCGGAAACCTGGTTCAATAAAGTCAATCCTTCACTTTGATACCATTTTAGACTAACTACTTTAGAGTTGGTCGATGTATGAAAAACGTTGGTAGAAGAAGAAGATAGACTTGATTAGAAAAGCGAACGTCGTTATAAAGCGTTGATATAGAATATAAATCACATATATTCATAAAATATATCAAACTAATAATATGGAGAGAAAAACCACATTTTGCTAAATATTTAAAATAACAAAATTATCTCGGATGATACTCTTTTGTAATCATCTCATTTAAAGGTTAAAAAATATCCGAAATAGATTTAACAGTTGTAGTAATCAGCAACGCAACAAGTCTACTTAATAAACACAACTGACATTAGTTGAGCTATTGCATGCAACAATCTGCTTGAAATAGCTTACAAATGAAAGAATTGATGGAAGATTATCAATTTTAATAGATTTGCAATAATCAACAACAAAATAGTCTACTTTATAACAGAAAACTGTCACGAGTTGAGTTATTTTTTCAACAGCTGCTTTAAATAGCTTACAAAATGAAGAATATATTAAATGTGATTAAATAAAGTTATGGACAATCTTCACATCGAAAGTTTGCAATGTATCTCCAGTACAGTTTGTTTTTCTCTCTCTCTGCTGGTACACTCTAACATGCTGTTGTCTGCCATTCTCTTGTTATTATTATACACAAATTTGCTGAACTGTATTTCTCATGTTCTTTTAGTAGAACGAATATTTGAATGGTTTATTATAACAAATTGTAAAGTTTCTTGGTTATTGAATCGACATCAGTACACTCCGTGCAGACCCATAGGTGCTCAGTCTTTACAAACAGATGTCGAAGAGTGGGCATACTGATGGTTTCTGTGGCTTTCTGGTTGAACACGTCTCTGTGGCTAAGTGGTTGTGCCCTTGTCTTGCAAGTCGAAGGTCGTGGGTTTGAATCCGGACCGCGCCGCTCTGTTCACGAGTGCATTTGTTTTCCAGAGACCACTAGAATTGTTGTCGGAACTACGGAGTTCGTGCTTTGTGCAATACTCTCGGTAGGTGGCGTGCCATTTCTACAGAAAGGGACCGAGTCATATGGGGCAAAACCCGGTGCAATGAAGCCAATCCTTCGATTTAAAAACCCCATTTTAAACACACTCCTTACTCTGTCCCTCAGGCATCTAGTTCTACTTGTACAATGATAACTTCAATCTCCTTCAATAGCTGGATCGATTCAACTTCTGTTTTAGTGTCTTCATCCAACAGGCAGTCGTGAAGAAACCGAAGAACATCCCACTTATTCATCATAAACTCCCCGACAATCAATGTTGTTGATGCAAGTCTGCCCGCTCTCTCATTGCCGCAAACGTCTGCCTGTCAAGGACTGCAGATCAATGTACGCCTCTGAAGTTTAGAAACTTCAATATACGTCATCCACTCATACCGAAAGTTGTCATTTTGGATCTTCCGAAGCATGACTGAGAGTTAAAAATAACAACGGTCCTAGAAAACAGAATCCTAGAAAATTAATGGAGGACAGCAGTAACGGCGTCAACCTTCATCCTCAGAAGTAGTTGTCCTTCATGTTCCATTTCGCTCTGTAACAACCCTACCATGCGCG
Source organism: Arion vulgaris (assembly GCA_020796225.1). Classification (NCBI taxonomy): domain Eukaryota; kingdom Metazoa; phylum Mollusca; class Gastropoda; order Stylommatophora; family Arionidae; genus Arion; species Arion vulgaris. The sequence goes on from JADZMA010001800.1 coordinate 12,303, forward strand.
CTAGCAAAGAACACCAACATGACTTCTCACCACAATACACTGACCCATCAGTTTAAACAACAACATCATCTTCACTTGCTTATCTTCTATCAGCTGCTTAATAGCTTGTTCATCCTTCGTGTTCCCTCAATGTCTACATTCTCTTCCAATAGTAATGATAACGCTGTGGTAGTTGACCATGCTAACATCCTTCCCCTTTAAGTCTCGTAAATGGCATGCTACTGAATAAATAAATTGAGACTCATTCTGTATGCAGATTTGTTAACTAATATGTTGTGTACTAATTTGTGCAGGTCACTTGGTGAAGAATGACGGCTGACAATGGTTTAAAAATAACGGACAGTGTTGACTTTGTTCACTGTCCCAGCATGATTTAGTTAAGCGCAAAATTGAGAAATCATTCAACGTTAAGTTTGTTGAAAAATTGTCCCTTTCTCAATTATAATTTAGTAGAAATCTTCTTTGCAAATGCAAACAACCACGAAAAATGTGTTCTACAGGACACAAATACTTTCAACGAAAATTGTATAATTAAACGACCTTTGAAAAAACTTTAGCTGCAGTTGTGAACTAAGGTTATTGTGAAATTTGCTTTTAGAATTATTATTAATCCAATCCGTAAATTGTACTAAATAAATTCCTAAAATAAGATAAAACAATTGTTTTATTAGAATTATTACACAATGTCTTTAGTAATAATGTTTCTACTGTTGATGTTTATTTGGACCGAAGATTGATATAGTTGTGCATCCACAATTGAAGTAAAAGAAACAAAACAAATTAATGAATTCAAACCTTCACACTAAATTTGCATCCGTCATGAACAAATACTTGTATGAAATACTGAATTAGAAATACTGGATTGAAATACTGGATTAGAAATACTGGATTAGAAATACTGGATTAGAAATACTGGATTAGAAATACTGGATTAGAAATACTGGACCAGAAGTACTGGATAAGTGCAATAAAAAGTTAACAATCACATGAGACCCACCATGAAGAGATAGATGATGTTTCATTTAAATTTATACGCTGCCCGCGTGCCCAGCGTGTTCGTAGCGCGTTGGACTACGGGTGACTAGTCCTCTGTAAGTGCGGGTTCAACTCGCGGACTGGCAGAAAAGCTACAGGTTCCCCAGATTTACGGTGTTCGTGGCACCGAGCGAAGGGTTACGATGTCCATGACACCGAGCCGAAGAGCTTTCAGCTCAAGTGCTTCTACATCGGAATTTTCAAAAAAAAAATGGATACGCTGTTAGAACTGTTTTTCTTTGAACTTCTTTACTTGGCGATCACAAGAAAACTTAACATGCTAACATTAGGAAAAAGTAATCATTTTCTGTAATTCAACTGCCAATCAACTTCATGGTGAGGGGTGAAAGGTGAAGGAGTGGGGTGAAGCACGAGTCCATCTCACTGACAGTGTATTTGGTCACGATAAGAATAAAGAAATGGATTATTGCTACTATTTCCAAATGTTTTTGACTAAATATTGTCGAGATGAATCGTTATTACACAAAGCGTTACAGAAGCAAAGACTCGACTGAAACAGTTCAGAAAAATTAGGTGGAGAAAAACACGGCATCAAAGCATATCGAACACAATACAGAGGATGGCCAAGAACAGAGAAAAATAATGTGCATTTGTTGCTGGCCAAGCTCAAGGTGGTCCAAGTTAGAGAGAAAGTGAGTGGTGCTGAGAGAGCGAGAGAGAGAGAAAGAGAGATTTTGAAAGAAGTGAATGTTGGGAATTGAAGTAGTGTGCGTGAGAAAGAGCGAGAGAGAGAGAGAGAGAGAGAAGAAGGAGAGGAATTATCTGATTGACAAAACTAACATGCAAGTAGGAATTATCTGATTGACAAAACTAACATACAAGTAGGAGTTATCTGATTGATAAAACTAACATACAAGTAGGAATTATCTGAACTATAACAGAGTTGAGCGTTCAACATTATAACAATGTGTAATCGAAACTATAACTCTGATGAATAAACAATTCGCGAATGAAAAATTCCAATAGTCTTGTCTTCCGCTGTTCCATATATTTTTTTTTCTCTCTCTCTCGCTCTTGATTAAAAAACCCCAGCTGGAGTATAGGCACTCAACTAACTTGTGTCCACGGATAGTTGGATTTTGTATGTAAAGTTTTTACCGGATGGGGTTGCAACCACAACAGAACCCGTATTAAATATTTTAAAATGTGTCTTAATTATTTACTTTTCTATTGTGGATTTGAATTTGATAATTCTCTGTCGATGTTGAAGTGACTATTTTTCCCGAAACGTCAATTATTTCTTTAATTTTGGCATCTATACAATGACCTACGTTCTAATTTGAATTTCATTTTGTCTAAAGTTTGAAGACAACCATCGATATTGTGGAATATTTGATGATAATATCAATATTTGTCTCCATCAAGAAGACCAGAATATCCATAAACAGCAGATACTACCAGGATAAGATGAAACAAGCCAATAACATTGGGCCTGGCAATATCTCACTGTACGAACACGTGATATGTTATAAAACTGACAGGAAAGAAGAACATTTGGTGATGATTTTTTTTTTCC
>JADZMA010001801.1:0-14861 GCA_020796225.1 Arion vulgaris
GATCTATTTTTCTTCTCTGTCCATGATATACGAGCTCCCTTTTGTCTTTTTCTTTCTTTCTCGAATCCTGCTATGCCTCACAGCGTCAGGTCAGGAAGAGATTTCTAAAACGCGCCCTAGTATGCGCTTCGTAGATAGTCTCTTTCGTCGCCCTGTTATCTCTGAGGTCCATCTTTGGGGGCGGCCTTTGCTTTGTTCCATTGTATCGGGAGCATTGTCTTTAGGGTGCACTGTCTGATGGTAATCTGCTTACGTGACCGAACCATTTAATTTGTTGTTTCTTGATGAAGTCTAGTACTGATGTTGTACCCACTTTTTTCCGATGTCTTCATTTCTCAACCGGTCTCTTCTTGTTACACCCAGCATTCTGCGTGAACACTTCATCTCTGTTGTGACTAGTTTTCTTCTATCGTTTGTTGTCAGCGTCCAGGTTTGGCACTGGTAACATAATGTGGGAGAAAGATTGTGTTGAACATTGCTCTTTTTGTGTTCATGGTGACGTGTTTGCATCTTAAAATTGGCGCCATTTGCCCTATCATTTGATTTGCTTTATTGCATCTGTGTTGAGTTTCATTAGTTATTCTTCCATTTGCTGAAAAAATGCTCCCTTGGTATGTGAAATCTTTTGCTTGATTTGTAGGATGATTATCGATGGAGATGTTGGTAGTTTTTTCCTCTCTGGCGAATGTCATTACTTCATTACTACAGAGGACTCTTCTGTAACACTTATATTCAAAAGCACATTTACATTTTCCCACTGACTTGTTAAATGTTCATGCTTCCCACACATACGTTGCTACTTGGAATCTGCATGCTCAGTAGGCCTATTGTGATCTTTGTTTTCTTATCAGTTCCATTTCAGTGTTTTTAGTTGTTTAATTTTTACCCTGTATAGAGAAAAAGGGTTATTTTGTTCTAAGTTACTCCCGAGTGGTTACCGGGGCCCAAATTTGGGTGTAAAGAATAGAACCACTGTTACCTGCCACGCATGTCGTAAGAGAGCGACTAAATTGGATACATGTCCTAAATGTGAGAAGTCTATGCGTTTAGGGGCCTACCAAACCAATGTGCAACGTATACGTTCTTGGCAAATATCAAACATATCACAAAGAGTGATTAAAATTGGTCGTAAAGAACGAACGCAAAAAAAGTTCAAAATTATATTTTTTTCGTTATGTCTTGACTGTCGTAATATTAGCTAATCATTCATTTTATCTTGAAAGCCACAGTTGTCTCTTAAAACTATACATTTCATCTTGTGTATCGCTCATACCTGCTATTCTGTAATTAGTATATTTTATATTGCACATCTATTCATAATTCTTTGATGCTGGGAGTATCCAGAAGAGACCGGTTTAGAAATGAAGACATCAGGAAAAAGTGGATACAACATCAGTACTGGACTTCATCAAGAAACAACAAATTAAATAAAGGATATCTGTGGCTAAGTGGTTAAGTCCTTGCCTTGCAAGTCGATAGTCGTGGGTTCGAATCCGAACCGTGCCATTCTGTTCACAAGTGCATTTTTCCACAGAGACCCCCTGGAATTGTTGCCGGAGCTACTAAGTTCGTGCTTTGTGCAGTACTTTCGGCAGGTGGCATTATATTTCTGCGAGAGGACCGAGCCATATGGGGTAAAACCCGGTGCACTAAAGTCAATCTTTCGGCTTAAAAACCATTAAAACCCTTTCATACAAATTAAATGGTTCGGACACATAAGCAGATTACCAACAAACATTGCACCTCAAAGGGCCCTGCTACTCCGATACAATGGTTATAAAGCACTTCAAAGGGCACTGCTACTCCGATACAATGGTTATAAAGCAAAAGGCCGTCCACGCAAACGGTGGGCTTCAGAAATAACATGCGATGCATTTACGAAGCGCACACAAAAGCCTTTTCTAGAAATCTCTTATCCTAACGCTTGAATCTTTTATCCTGAAGCAAAACAAGATTAGAGTAAACGTAACGAAACTATTTTCTACAATTGCAAAAGTTAAATTCCTTATAGAAGTTACCAACTTTGAACTCTCTAAACTATCACTATGTCGTTAGACTTCTGTCAGTTGGTAATGTTACATCAATGATGCAAGATTCAACTGTACAAATGAATTACATAACTCTATAAAATATATATTCTGGGAAAAACCGATGCATTATATTCATTAAATAGTAAACGATGATTCTAAAACTGTGTAAATTATAGTCCCTTTTAGTGTGTTCATGCCTCGTGTTTTTTGGACCAGAAGGGAGCAAAGTGTGTAACACTGCGACTTACAAGGCATGTCGTAAGAGAGAACAAGGAGTTTAGAACCCAGGAAAGCAAAGTGTAGTAACACTGCGACTTACAAGGCATGTCGTAAGAAGAGAACAAGGAGTTTTAAGAACCCCAGGGAAAGCAAAGTATTAAGTGCTCCCGAAAATAATAATAAAGCCCATAACCTGTTAGGGTCATGGGTGTCACTGTGGAGACATCAGCACAAAAGCACGCCATGAGTCTCTGTCTTCAACTGCTCGAGCAAGTGTGGAGAAACTCTGTCCTGACCAGCTCTTGATGTTGTCAAACCAGGATTTTCTCTGCCCTCCTTTCCTTCTTCCACCCTCAACTGTTCCCTGTAGGATAGTCTTGGAGAGTGAGCCATGTCTCATCACTTGCCCGAACCACGCAAGTTTACGCCTTTTCACGATTGTCAAAAGCGGCACTTGTAGACCTACAAGGTTGATTATTTGGTCTCTTACATAAATGTTCATCTTAACATATTTCAGAAAAAAAAACCATTACTAAGCACAAAATTCTTTTTTTAACGTTCTCGTTAGATAGAATTTCGGATTCTCTAATAATGGCCGACGTCTGTCTCAGATTTCGAAACACAAACCCCTGTTCTTATGGCACCCATGCCTACAGACGAGCGTTTGTAAGAACACAACTTACGCTCTCCGTAAGAAGCGGCTAAGGCGAGATCAGCTTGAAACTGCCTATCCCATAAGGCAGAGAACTTTGTCTACACAATCTTACCAACCATGAAATTGCATGAGTTGATTGATTGATTGATTGATAGGACCAACATCATTGCCCGTCGGTGAGTAACCATGTGTGCTCCTTTTATTTCTTAACAGTAAATCTCAGTGGCGGTGCACAACTGCGTAGCATCGGCGATTGTCCTCGACGTAATTTAAAATACAGTGAAAATATTTTTGTAGTTTTTATTATTTCATTTTTATAATGAATTTTTTCCGTGCAGCGAATTTCCAGCCTGCTCGTTTCGATTTCGAACTGCCATCGGTTCCTTACGTCGCAACTTGCACCATAACAATATTTTTTTTTAAACGTTGATACTGTATTCAGTGCATATCGAAATGTTATATGGAGAAGAAAAGACATCATTTTTGATAGAAAAATTATTGCATAAAAGTACAAACCAAAATTAAATTTTACAATATTCGTAAAACAGAAACTCTGCCCGTGTGTTGCCGTGGCTCGCAAGGGGAGCAAAAATAGTAACAGCGACCTACAAGGCGTGTGCTACGAGACGACTGAGGTAGGGGCATAAGGCCAGGGAAGCTACTCTAATAAATAAAAAGCGTCGCAGAAATCGGATGTGCTGCCCTACTTGTAGGCGCATAACTAGCACAACGTACAATCGCTCTTAAGCTCAGATCACATCATATCACAAAGAGTGGTTTAACAAGTGATCGATAGGGAAGGTTAAAAGAAGAATAAAACAGAAACTCAATTCAAAAAAAGATCACACAATTAGTTGATAGAATATTGATAAAACAGATCACACAATTAGTTGATAGAATATTGATAAAACAGATCACACAATTAGTTGATAGAATATTGATAAAACAGATTACACAATTAGTTGATAGAATATTGATAAAACATATACTAAACACATTGAGAGAATCTTTCGAACAGAGGTTTCAGGTCTGTGAATCCACTCGCTGACCAGATTCAGAAAATGGGTGTCAATATTAGGGCGGCCCAAAAATAACGACATACTAAATATGCAAAGAGATTGATTAATCAACATCGAACTGGTGTGTTATGCCGCTGGACGCTGCTGGATTTGCTGAGGCGGAGATCGGAGCACTATGGACATGTTCATAGTGCTATGATGATAGTCCTCATATAATTGATAACTGATTACTAATAATAAACGATTGAACCATTGTTAGTCAGATTGTTACGCTTGCATTGAAGAACCTATTATTTTGTAATAAAGCTGAAAAGATGTTAGATACAGAAAAACTGGCTAAGGAGGGAACACAACTGATACAACACATACATTCATTGCCACTACCAGAGATCAAGAGGTGGACAAACCACGACAGAAAAATCCAGTAGATACATCAACCAACACAGAACAGGAGTTGTTAGTCTAAACACACTGAAATACATGATTGGGAGGAGATCTGAGCAATTGTGGACATGTGCGAGGAAGATGATCATCAAATGAACAATGAACATGAACAACAAAGACACATATCAAACGAAAATACAAAGAGTGCTGGAGACAGCAAACATGAGCAACAAAGACACATATCAAACGAAAATACAAAGAGTGCTGGAGACAGCAAACATAGACAACAAAGACACATATCAAACGAGAATACAAAGAGTGCTGGAGACAGCAAACATGAGCAACAAAGACATATATCAAACGAGAATACAAAGAGTGCTGGAGACACAACATGAGCAACAAAGACACATATCAAACGAAAATCAAAGAGTGCTGAGACAGCAACATGAGCAACAAAGACACATATCAAACGAGAATACAAAGAGTGCTGGAGACAGCAAACATGAACAACAAAGACACATATCAAGAGAAATACAAAGAGTGCTGGACAGCAAACATGAGCAACAAAGACACATATCAAACGAGAATACAAAGAGTGCTGGAGACAGCAAACATGAGCAACAAAGACACATATCAAAGAGAATACAAAGGTGCTGGAGACAGCAAACATGAACAAAGACACATATCAAACGAAAATACAAAGAGTGCTGGAGACAGCAAACATGAACAACAAAGACACATATCAAACGAGAATACAAAGAGTGCTGGAGACAGCAAATATGAGCAACAAAGACACATATCAAACGAAAATACAAAGAGTGCTGGAGACAGCAAACATGAGCAACAAAGACACATATCAAACGAAAATACAAAGAGTGTTGGAGACAGCAAACATGAGCAACAAAGACACATATCAAACGAAAATACAAAGAGTGCTGGAGACAGCAAACATGAGCAACAAAGACACATATCAAACGAAAATACAAAGAGTGCTGGAGACAGCAAACATGAGCAACAAAGACACATATCAAACGAAAATACAAAGGTGTTGGGGACAGCAAACATGAGCAACAAAGACACATATCAAACGAGAATACAAAAAGTGCTGAGACAGCAAACATGAGCAACAAAGACACATATCAAACGAAAATACAAAGAGTGATGGAGACAGCAAACATGAGCAACAAAGACACATATCAAACGAAAATACAAAGAGTGCTGGAGACAGCAAACATGAGCAACAAAGACACATATCAAACGAAATACAAAAAGTGCTGGAGACAGCAAACAGAGCAACAAAGACCATATCAAACGAGAATACAAGGGGCTGGAGACAGCAAACATGAGCAACAAAGACACATATCAAACGAGAATACAAAGAGTGCTGGAGACAGCAAACATGAACAACAAAGACACATATCAAACGAGAATACAAAGAGTGCTGGAGACAGCAAACATGAACAACAAAGACACATATCAAACGAGAATACAAAGAGTGCTGGAGACAGCAAATATGAGCAACAAAGACACATATCAAACGAGAATACAAAGAGTGCTGGAGACAGCAAACATGAACAACAAAGACACATATCAAACGAGAATACAAAGAGTGCTGGAGACAGCAAACATGAACAACAAAGACACATATCAAACGAGAATACAAAGAGTGATGGAGACAGCAAACATGAACAACAAAGACATATATCAAACGAGAATACAAAGAGTGCTGGAGACAGCAAACATGAACAACAAAGACACATATCAAACGAGAATACAAAGAGTGCTGGAGACAGCAAACATGAACAACAAAGACACATATCAAACGAGAATACAAAGAGTGCTGGAGACAGCAAACATGAGCAACAAAGACATATATCAAACGAGAATACAAAGAGTGCTGGAGACAGCAAACATGAACAACAAAGACACATATCAAACGAGAATACAAAGAGTGCTGGAGACAGCAAACATGAACAACAAAGACACATATCAAACGAGAATACAAAGAGTGCTGGAGACAGCAAACATGAACAATAAAGACACATATCAAACGAGAATACAAAGAGTGCTGGAGACAGCAAACATGAACAACAAAGACATATATCAAACGAGAATACAAAGAGTGCTGGAGACAGCAAACATGAACAGCAAAGACACATATCAAACGAGAATACAAAGAGTGCTGGAGACAGCAAACATGAACAACAAAGACACATATCAAACGAGAATACAAAGAGTGCTGGAGACAGCAAACATGAACAATAAAGACACATATCAAACGAGAATACAAAGAGTGCTGGAGACAGCAAACATGAACAATAAAGACACATATCAAACGAGAATACAAAGAGTGCTGGAGACAGCAAACATGAACAACAAAGACACATATCAAACGAGAATACAAAGAGTGCTGGAGACAGCAAACATGAACAATAAAGACACATATCAAACGAGAATACAAAGAGTGCTGGAGACAGCAAACATGAACAATAAAGACACATATCAAACGAGAATACAAAGAGTGCTGGAGACAGCAAACATGAACAATAAAGACACATATCAAACGAGAATACAAAGAGTGCTGGAGACAGCAAACATGAACAATAAAGACACATATCAAACGAGAATACAAAGAGTGCTGGAGACAACAAACATGAACAACAAAGACACATATCAAACGAGAATACAAAGAGTGCTGGAGACAGCAAACATGAACAATAAAGACACATATCAAACGAGAATACAAAGAGTGCTGGAGACAGCAAACATGAACAACAAAGACACATATCAAACGAGAATACAAAGAGTGCTGGAGACAGCAAACATGAACAACAAAGACATATATCAAACGAGAATACAAAGAGTGCTGGAGACAGCAAACATGAACAACAAAGACACATATCAAACGAGAATACAAAGAGTGCTGGAGACAACAAACATGAACAACAAAGACACATATCAAACGAGAATACAAAGAGTGCTGGAGACAGAAACATGAACAATAAAGACACATATCAAACGAGAATACAAAGAGTGCTGGAGACAACAAACATGAACAACAAAGACACATATCAAACGAGAATACAAAGAGTGCTGGAGACAGCAAACATGAACAATAAAGACACATATCAAACGAGAATACAAAGAGTGCTGGAGACAGCAAACATGAACAATAAAGACACATATCAAACGAGAATACAAAGAGTGCTGGAGACAACAAACATGAACAACAAAGACACATATCAAACGAGAATACAAAGAGTGCTGGAGACAGCAAACATGAACAATAAAGACCAAAATCAAGCGAGAATACAAAGAGTGCTGGAGACAACAAACATGAACAACAAGACACACTATCAAAGAGAATAAAGAGTGCTGAGACAGCAAACATGAACAATAAAGACACATATCAAACGAGAATACAAAGAGTGCTGGAGACAGCAAACATGAACAATAAAGACACATATCAAACGAGAATACAAAGAGTGCTGGAGACAACAAACATGAACAACAAAGACACATATCAAACGAGAATACAAAGAGTGCTGGAGACAGCAAACATGAACAATAAAGACACATATCAAACGAGAATACAAAGAGTGCTGGAGACAGCAAACATGAACAATAAAGACACATATCAAACGAGGGAAAACAAAGAGTGCTGGAGACAACAAACATGAACAACAAGACACATATCAAACGAGAATACAAAGAGTGCTGGAGACAGCAAACATGAACAATAAAGACACATATCAAACGAGAATACAAAGAGTGCTGGAGACAGCAAATATGAACAATAAAGACACATATCAAACGAGAATACAAAGAGTGCTGGAGACAACAAACATGAACAACAAAGACACATATCAAACGAGAATACAAAAAGTGCTGGAGCAACAAACATGAACAACAAAGACACATATCAAAAGAGAATACAAAAGAGTGCTGGAGACAGCAAACATGAACAATAAAGACACATATCAAACGAGAATTTCAAGAGTGCTGGAGACAACAAACATGAACAACAAAGACACATATCAAACGAGAATACAAAGAGTGCTGGAGACAGAAACATGAACAATAAAGACACATATCAAACGAGAATACAAAGAGTGCTGGAGACAGCAAATATGAACAATAAAGACACATATCAAACTGAGAATACAAAAGAGTGCTGGAGACAACAAACATGAACACAAAGACACATATCAAATGAGAATACAAAGAGGTGCTGGAGACAAAAAAACATGAACAACAAAGACACATATCAACGAGAATACAAAGAGTGCTGGAGACAGCAACATGAACAATAAAGACACATATCAAACGAGAATACAAAGAGTGCTGGAGACAACAAACATGAACAACAAAGACACATATCAAACGAGAATACAAAGAGTGCTGGAGACAGCAAACATGAACAATAAAGACACATATCAAACGAGAATACAAAGAGTGCTGGAGACAGCAAATATGAACAATAAAGACACATATCAAACGAGAATACAAAGAGTGCTGGAGACAACAAACATGAACAACAAAGACACATATCAAACGAGAATACAAAGAGTGCTGGAGACAACAAACCCACAGCAAACACAAACAAGATCCCACGGCAGACTCAAACAGACACCAGCACACAACAATCTTACGTTTCAGAACAGGTCACTGCAGGCTCAACCATCACATGAACAGAATAAAGTTTGATCAGACTGCACAGTGTGCATGTTAGACAGAAACACAGACCCCTGAGCACATCTTGCAGTCCTGTCAATCATACATTCATACAAACAGAAACGAAACATGGCTTTATGAACGAAACTTATACAGGGTGTTCAACTTAAAAGCAGCCCCATTGATAAATAGAAATTTGCCAGGTACGCATTGCATCTCCGTCTATTTACTATTTAAACCAGTTCTGACTAGCTTGTCCTACGTTACATTTGTTCATCGCTCCTTCCCGCACTACAATTACACACATCACACAACCTTGACCTATACTACGTCATAACTGAACCTTCTCATTTCCATACATATATGCCAGATTAGCTCCATTCATGGGCTGCTTTTAAGTTAAACACCCTGTATAACAAGCTGTAAAGAACTCACGAGAAACTCTAACTGACATGCAGCTTCATATAAGCAATGAGGGTATCTGTGGCTAAGTAGTTAAACCCTTGCCTTGTGGGTCGAAAGTCGTGGGTTCGCATCCGGACCGCGCCGTTCTGCACAAGAGTACAGTTGTTTCGAGAAACTCCTAGGATTGTGCCGGAGCTACGGAGTTCGTCATTTTTTCAATACTTTCGGCAAGTGGCGGGTCATTTCTGCGAACGGAACCGAGCCATATGGGATAAAACCCGTTGCAATAAAGTCAATCCTTCGCTTAACCCCCTTCCACCCCCAAGCCATCCTTTTAGTAGCAATCAAATCGTTTTTCAGACGAGTATACGAAACAACCGCTAAAATAAAAATACGACGAAATCGGGAATTTATTATTCCTTAACTAACGATTGACATTTTTTTAAAAGTGCACTTGTTTTCCGCCATTGCTAATTACTTTTTGCGTACCACTGAAAGGCACATCTCGTGCCACTGGGGGGTACGCGTACCACAGGTTAGGAACCAATGATCTAGAACAAAGAAACAAAATGGCTAAAACATGCAGTTATCAGAGATCGCACAACAAAGCACTAGACAAAGTACAACTTTCTCCCTAGGGACAAAGCTCATTAAACAAAAAGATATCATTTATCCAATTAGTATTTATATGTTTTCACCGCTTTTCGTGATACGCTTATTATCAATTAATTTGATTGTGATGAGAACAAATAATTTCAAAACGAAACAATTGCTTTCCATAACATGTTTTGAGTCAATACCCTATATACTTTATAGCTTGCATGATTTTAATTTGTAAGATTTTTTCCAATCCAACTTTTTAATTGTTTAATAAAGTCACAAAAGGTGGATCATTTTTAGAGCTCAATGACGTCATAATTTATGTTTGTTTCTGAGTTTTATTTTTTGTTTGTTTAGAAACAGCGTTTCCCAAAGTGGGCGATAGTGGGTTCAGAAGCATTTGGGGGGAGTTTTTTCGTGATTTTGCGATTGAATAATCATTTAAAATGTCAATTCTGCAATTGAATTAATCTTATGTCTATCTTACACGATCCATTTTTGCATCAATTTTCTATTTCATGTGATTATATATTTGAAATGAGAAATGAAATGATATGCGAAATGAGATGCCTGAGGAAAGCAGTAAATAAAACCAGAAGAGACCATATAAGAAATGAGGAAATTAGAAGAACAGTCGGAACAACACCTGCTATTAGATTTATTGAAAACAGAGACTCAAATGGTTTGGCCACTTGGTCAGAATGAACCCGAATACACCAGTTGCAAGAGCGTACAACCTGAAAATGGAATCATCAAGAGGAAGGGAAGACCAAGAAAAAAATGGGTTGATGGAGTTACAGACATCTTAAAACTCCACAATACCACACCATATCAAGCGACCGAGCGTGCATTATCTCGAAAACCGATCATCAGTTAAACCTGCTACGCCTAACGGCAAAAAAGCAGAGAAGGACAAAAGAAAGAAGAAAGAAAGATATATTTGAAAATTGACCATGAAAATTGACAAATATATATCAATTTTATATCTCAAAGTGAAAATAGAACATGTGTATATATATATATATGTGGGGAGGGGCAGTGGCAAACTGTTATAATGTGGAGGGGCGTTTCAAAGTTTATAGCGTTCAAAGTGGGCGGTAGGCCGAAAAAGTTTGGAATCTATGGTTTAGAATATGGTAGGTCATTACCCCATTATCGTCGTAGTCGTCAGCATCATTATCATAATCGTCATCATTTTCATCTCTATAACTCCCACCATCATCAACATCATCATCATGATGTGCTGATTGTTTCCATGGTTCGCTGGTTAAACACACTCTCTCTCTTTCCTCAAGCATCCAGTTCTACTTGTAAGTTGTACAATGTGTAATTCCAAATTCCTTAAACAGTTAGATTGATTCAACGTCAATTTTAGTGTCCTCATCCAACAGTAGGTTGCCAAGAGACCGAAGAACATCCCTTATCCATCGTAAACTTTTCAGCAATTGATGCTTTCGATGTAAGCCTGTCCCGATCTCTCGTTGCCACGAATACTCGCCACGCCCAGGACAGTAAACTCAGGTAAGCCTCTAAAGGTTGAAAACCTTTGTAGACGACATCCACTCATACCGTAACCAGACATTCTTGATATTCCGCTGAGAGTCAGAAATAACAACGGCCCCAGTAATCGGAGTCCCAGAGAGCTGAATGGAGGGCAGCAGTAACGACCTCAACCTCCAACCTCATACTGGAAGTAGTTGACTGGTACTTTATTCTCCAATTTGTTTTGCAACAATCCTACCATGCGAGCTAGCCAAGAAAACCCACCATCATCAGTATCTGGCAGGAGTCACAAAACTACACTCGTGCGTGCATTCTTAGTGATTCATTGAGTATGAACTGAAAGGGAGCTGGTTCGATGCGCAGGCAATGGACAGAATCACTACAAGCGTCAACAATTTGCATAATTACACTTATCTCTTTTCCGGGACACATGGGTGTCGTTGGCAATAAGAGAGCAGACAGGCTGGCTGGCTCTGCCTCCATATCAGGAGACCAGCCAATGGATAGAGCTGACATTTTAACGCACTCAGAGTGTGGCGGCAAAGAAGATTTTCATTTCTCTCACGCGATCGTTCTTTTTTGGCCATTTTGATCATTCTTATTGTGATATATAAACAGCCTTTGCCAAGAACGTTTTTTTACGTCACATCATTCAGTGCCATTTGGAGCTCTGGTGCTTATCCTTCGGCGACGTGTCCGGTTTCATCCAGCGTTTACTGGGTTCGATCTCCGTCATCCTTTGGCTGTCCCCATCCTACCTGCAAGGCAGCAGGTTCGAGATTTTTTTCATTTAAATCAATCGACGTCAACTACTAGATTACAGGAGCTGGGGATTGAAGATTGGAGTAGTCAGAAAAGAACAGCACAGCAGGTACGTGAGTAGGCTCATCAATCAAAATTGAACTAGTGCAGTCAGTCGCTTGAAGCTGTGGGAGATATTGATGGGTAGCCCGCGTGTCCAGCGTGTTCGTAGCTCGTTGGACTACGGGTGACTAGTCCTCTGTAAGTGCGGGTTCAACTCCGCGGACTGGCAGAAAGCTACAGGTTCCCCAGATTTACGGTGTTCGTGGCAACGAGCCGAAGGGTTACGATGTCCATGACACCGAGCCGAAGAGCTTTCAGCTCAAGTGCTTCTGGATCGGAAAAAAAAAAAATATTGATGGGTATTCATTTGGTTTTTAATGATTTCTCCTACGTATTTTATTCTTTGTGCCTGTATTCTGGTTTGTTTGTCTTGTAGAGATATTCCTCCCCTGTGATCATGAGAACTATGATCATATCACTCCGGACACGTCCATATGTGCTCCAATCTCTGCCACAAGAAATCCAAAATCCAGCAGCCCAACTAGCTAGTTTGATGTTGATTAATCAATCTTTTTGCATATTTGGTACGTCGCTCTTTTCGGCCTTCACGAATATTGACACTCATCTCTCTCGGTCTGGTCAGCGAATGGGATTCACCATATCTATCTGCAAGCACCCTGCAGTAGAGACTATATAGATGGTGCGGAACGACTCTGCGTGAGGAATACTGTGAATTCAATTTAACCATCTCAATCTTGACAATGAAGGTAGATACTGTCTCTGGGGAAATGTAGTGCATGGTAGAAAACAAAGCCAGGAATGTAATGATAGTAACATGCTCTGTGAGTATACTTAGACGGATCGATGCTGGCAAGCTTCGCACTGAATAGATTAAAAAAAAACAAGCTAACCGCAGTACTGCCTCAAGAAATTGTTTTGGTTTCACACGATTGGCCATGCACGAGTTCATGAAGAGAAATGAAAGGACAGGTAAGTTAGCTAGAATGGTATCCATTACAAGTGAGAAAAGTATGGACAACGCAGACATTTTAAATGTCTTTTGTTTTACATATGTGGAACATTGTAACAACCAGTAACATGGAAGGGAGACTAGACAGAGGAAGAAAGAGAGAGACAATTTTGGAAAGCCTGACTTCATGTCACGGAAGAGCGTCAGCATCTGAGATGATAGCAAACATCAGAGATTTGTGGAGATCCATGATCGCCTGTGCCAACCGGCATGGCACCTGATGACGATGATGATATGTGGAAACAGAAGTAGACAATGAACCGGCGAAACATGTAAAAACAAAGTAGTGTAGTTTGTACATGTTCCGCCATTGCTACATAGTTTTAGTGCAATCTTCCCTTATATCGATAAGACAATGAACCGCCTGGTGGAAATGGCGGCTAAGTGTGGTCAAGCACGAACTTGTGTTCATATTGATTAGTTGTTAATGAACTGACGTTATATCACTTCGGACAGACCCATCGGTGCTCAGTTTCCCACAGAAGACATCGAAGGCTATGTATATTGATAATTCTCGTAGTTCGTAAGAATCAAGTTCAGTTTGATCAACGTGTGACCCCCAACATCGTTGGACAAAATTCACTATAAATTTTAGCGTCTTCATCTAACAAGCGTGAAGGACGTTCCTCCTATACATCTTCAACTGTCCACTTTCTCATTGCTGCGAATAGTTACATGCCCAGGACAGTAAATTCACGAACGCCTCTGGAGGTTGGAAACCTCGACAGAGGACACTCACTTATAGACCTTGGCTGAAATCGGATGCACGTGTCCTAAACGTGTAAAAGTCTATGCATTTAGGGAAACCAATGATTGCACGTATACACGTTCTTGGCAAGATTAAACGTATCACAAAGAGTGATACAAATTGGTGGTAAAGAACGAACGCAAAGAAGAAGACTTATAGGCCTACTACAACTTCCCGTTTTGGTCCCGAAGCATCGATAACGAGGAGTCAAACACAACAGAAACCAGAGTCAATGGAATCACATAAACTCATTGGTGGGTAGCAATCACGGTCTAAATCTCCTTCTTCATTTGGCTTGCTTATGTGATACTATACATACGTGTCTTTGCCCTAAACCGCCAATTTATTAAGCATCACCACAGCCTCCCCTCGGTTTTCTCCAGATCTGATCTGATCCGCTCTGACCACCTCAGATTTGTGTCTCCGTACATCTTCTCTTCATACTGGAAGTTGTTGTCCTGCATGCTCCATTCAGTTCTGCAACAACTTTACCATGCCTACCAGCCAGGCCGTACCAGTCTGACTTTCCCCCAAGATGTATATATCTATTTGTATATACAGTAGCATCATCACTTGCGTTATAAACTATCACGTGAGTTCAGCTATCCCTTCGTCCCAATCTCTACATATTCTATTCAAACAGTAATGATAACAACGTGCAAGTTGATCATGCTCCCATCTACTGAAATCCAATCTTGCCCGTTCCGTAGGGTCACCACTGTTGTCCCTGCCTAACGGTTCTCTCAGCTTAAGCTATTCACGGCATGCTCCCGTTTGATTCTTGTGCTCC
>JADZMA010001802.1:0-14861 GCA_020796225.1 Arion vulgaris
GTCAAAAACAAAACCCTTTATGGAAAGACAAAAAAATGGAAAAAGAAGATAGGGTGAAAAAGAATAATCATGATGCTGAAGAAAAGTATCAACAAAGATTTGAATATAACGAGCCAAAAAAAAAATTGGTTTCAACATCATCAGAGGTCTGAAGGCGTTTTTTACATCATTGGGGTTGATAGATTAACGTACATCATCATTGCATTTTGGGGCTAACCATTTCTCCAATCTCTTTCTTACACAGGAAGAATCAGCAGCAGTGTAGGAACTAGCCGGGGAGGGGCCTCGGGGAAATTTTTAAAAAAGTGAAAATATTTAGTAGGAAATTATTTGAAAAAGTGTTTTTTAAAAATTAATAATATCAATGAGAATGAAATGTAAAGTATACACACTGTATTTCCAAACGTATCGACCAGTATGAAACCAGCAACAACAATATAGATGTGAAACATGGACATTTCCAAACGTATCGACCAGTATGAAACCAGCAACAACATATAGATGTGAAACATGGACACTTCCAAATGTATCGACCAGAATGAAACCAGCGACAACATATCAATGTGAAACAAGGACATTTCTCAAGGAAGTGGATAAGCATGTATTTGCTTTTGAATATAAGTGTTACAGAAGACTTCATGTTTACTATGCACAGAGAATAGAACAAACAATATTTCTAGTTAAGAGCTGAAAATCAAAGACGATATGATGCTGCAAACAAGAATTTAAAACATGAAGTATTTTGAACATTAAAAAAAGACACGAAAAGTTATGAAAGGCTATTATGTAAAGATGAATTTTATTGCAGTATTCCATAGTATCGATATATCAATATAAGACAATTTTACTGCAACTATTAGTCGTGTAGTCATTCCGTTGAAATCTCTCTATTTAACTCGTGTATTTTGTATTGTGGTTGTGTTCATATAATTAGTCTACTGCAACTATTAGTCGTGTAGTCGTTCCGTTGAAATCTCTCTATTTAACTCGTGTATTTTGTATTATTGGTTGTGTTTCATATAATTAGTCTACTGCAACTATTAGTCGTGTAGTCGTTCCGTTGAAACTCTCTAGTTAACTCGTTATTTTGTTGCGTTGTGTCTCATTGTTGGTTTGAATACATTGTGACAACTGGTAAAATCGAGGGTAGACGAGACAGAGGAAGACAGAGAGAGACAATTTGGGATAGCCTGACTTCATGGCCCGGTAGAGCGTCAACATCTGAGTTGATAGCAAACACCAACTACAGAGATTTGT
Organism: Arion vulgaris; assembly: GCA_020796225.1. Classification (NCBI taxonomy): domain Eukaryota; kingdom Metazoa; phylum Mollusca; class Gastropoda; order Stylommatophora; family Arionidae; genus Arion; species Arion vulgaris. Next base: position 1,258 of record JADZMA010001802.1, read on the forward strand.
GGAGATCCATGATCGCCTACGCCAGACGGCACGGTACCTAATGATGATGATGTGTCTCAAAAATATCATAATTTTGTATCTATTGTTGCTTGATGATTTAACAAAATAAAATAAAATGGCCTTTTGCTTTTGAATTTGTTAATTTTTACTTTTAAAAAATAAAATTTTTTCGAATTATTTTTCTATTTGTTCTTCTAAAAGTGTGATCTGTAAAGTTCACTGTGATGTTCTTGAAAGAATGCCAAATACAAATAAATAAAAGAACATTTTAATGATGGACGCTTGTTAATGAATCGAAATGAATTTTTACATATTTATTTATTTAACTCTTTCCCATACCATTAGCCCGATAATGGCTTTTTGTTTACATACAGCACTTTCCTTCGCTTTGTACTAACTCTTTCAAATATTTATCATGACTGAAAATAGTAAAATAAATATATACATATATAAAGGCTGATAAATATTGATGTGATATTTATTGCAAATTAAGAAGACACAAAATCTGGTAGTAATAACAACTGTCATAATACACTTGCAGTGTGAAATTAGTAACATTAATGGAATGGACAGAGTTAACTCCTGTTTAAAGTTCTTATTCTAAGAATGAATGAGTCACTTTATTTGTGTGGATAGAGCGTCAGAATTTGAACTGAACATTTAATAAGGCAGTGGAAAGAGATATATGTGCTTTTGAATATAAGTGTTACAGAAGAGTCATCCATATATCACGGACAGGGAAGAGAACAAATAGATCTACACAGAAAGAATTCAAAATAAAAATGAAACTGGCTGATGCTACAATTAAGAAAGAGAAATTTGAGATATTTTGGACATATAAAAAACCTGAAGGGCTGGAGAATACCATCATGGAAGGAGGCATACGGCAAAGAAAAGGAAGAAGACCACGGAGAAGATGGATTCAGGATATAACTGATGGTTTGAACATGACTGCTGCAGAGGCAGAACATCTGGCCATGAGAGACAGAGAAATTCCGGAGGACTGTTAGGGTGTCCAAGTTATGCTCAGGACAAGCTATTTGATGACGATAAGAGCCAGTGGTCAGGACACTCCCTGAAACAAAGAGAGACATCTAATACCAATATCTTGTTGAGACGCTCTTTACAATTGGGATAACTTTCAGTGTTTCCACCCAAACAGTCGTGTAAACTTCAGGACCATGATTAACAGTAACTATGCTTTGACAAACAATAGTACTCCTAATAAGTATGCCTAAAATATCAGAATAAATAAGAATACATATCATAGGAAAGCCTAAGACATGCATAGGGCTAGGTTTAAGGAACAATTAAAGGACAAGATCGAATTAGTGAACAATTCGTGTCTATGCCATGTGTGCCGTTGGGCGTGAGGCGACTGATGATGATGAAGCAAGGATACAGTTTTGTTTTAGATATACAGAATGTTCAAGATAAAAGTTTCCCATTGACAAATCAAAATTTTGCAGGTACGTATGTGCGTTTTGTCTATTTACTATTTAAACCGGTTCTTACTAGCTCGTCCTTTCGTCACATTGGTTCATCGCCCCTTCCCGCACCATAATTACACACCATCACAAACAGACTCGTTCACTTGACCTATACTACGTCATAATTGAATCTTCTCATTTTAATAAACTGCTCCTTAATGTGACTACTTTTATCTTGAACACCGTGTAGATATTTTCTTTAAGGCGGTTATCATGTAGATGATAAGTGTAGTACACAGCATGTGTCCATCAGGGAGAAAAGTAATTACGTCGATTTAGACATTTCCACACAATAACTGTTGGTACAACGAAACATGTCGTAGTGCTGTAAAACTATCAGAATAAAACGTTTTATGAGAAAATTGGAAAAAATCTCTGACAAGAGCCAATAAACCGTGCTCGTCATCTTAAGATCCAGATTTGACAAAACTCTGTGACATTAACAAAAACCTGTAACCATGGTGACACGTAATTAGAGGATTTAAGTGTGACCCAGAGATGAAGCGGACACAAAGAAAACCTAATTTCAGAAAGGGATGAAACATAAAAAAAAGGAGATGGTTAAAAGTGGACACAGAGAATAGTAAAACAACATATAATAAATTTTACTGCTATTTTAAAAAACAAAAACAATGTACCTAATGAAAAACATCAAAGCTGGCGATGTATAAAGTAGAGCGTAATAAATAGTTAGAAATAAGAGAGGAGGAGTGTAATAAAGGCAACATATATAAAAGATATATCAGGTCTTAAAACGCACTGCAATATCCAGAAAGAAACAGTTTTGGGCATACAAAAAAGAGGAAGAAGATGCAAGGAAAAACTAAATGAATACACGAGAATACACGAGAATACACGAGAATAATGAGAAAATGAGATTTCAAGAAACTTGTACAAGCAGTCATTTCAACTCATACACACTATCTTTGTTTGTGAGTTGCAAATGTGATTGCGGTATCTTTTCTTTATTGTTATTTGAAATAAATATGGTTGTGTCTTGTCTGTTTGGTCATTGTTTCTGACAAATATAATTATGTGTGTGTTTGATTGCCTTTAAATGGAACAATAATTATATGTTTGTTTAGATTGGTTTTTTGTGATAATGTGTTTGTCTGTTATGTTTATTAGTCGATATAGGAACATATAGTTTTGCGTTCTGTGATTGATTTTAGTTATGACTATTCATTTTCTGACTATATTATTCTTGTTTGTAGTATATGTTTATCTGTCCTTATTTCGATTTCTGCACTATGTGCATTGCTTTAGCATATATTTATCCTTTTATTACTATTGTCTTTCTTATTATTCATTGTTTGGATATATGTTTATCTTTCTATTACTATTGTCTGTACTATGATTTTCCATTGTTTGTAGCATATATATTTATCCGTTCTATATTACGATTGTCTGTATAGATGTATTTATTGTTTTAATAATATGTATCCGTCTTGTTTTCTATTGTCTGTACTATGATGTATTCTTTTTTGTAGCATATATATTTACCGTCCTCATTTCGATTGTCTGTACTATGATGTATTCATTGTTTGTAGTTTTGTTTATCCGTTCTCAAGATTTTTACTATGATGTATTCATTGTTTGTAGCATATATGTTTTTTGTCCTTATTACGATTTCTATATGATGTATTCATTGTTTGTAATATATTTATCCGTTCTGCTATTACGTTGTCTTACGATGTATTCATTGTTTGTGCATATAATTTATCTGTCCGCTATTACGATTGTCTGTACTGTATGCATTCATTGTTTGTAGCATGATATGTTTATCCGTTCTGCTATTATGATTGTCTGTACTATGATGTATTCATTGTTTGTAGCTATATAATTATCTTGTCCTGCTATTACGATTGTCTGTACTATGATGTATTCATTGTTTGTAGCATATATGTTTATCCGTTCTGCTATTACGATTGTCTGTACTATGATGTATTCATTGTTTGTAGCATATATGTTTATCCGTTCTGCTATTACGATTGTCTGTACTATGATGTATTCATTGTTTGTAGCATATATGTTTATCGTTCCTGCTATTACGATTGTCTGCACTATGATGTATTCATTGTTTGTAGCATATATATTTATCCGTTCTGCTATTACGATTGTCTGTACTATGATGTATTCATTGTTTGTAGCATATATATTTATCTGTCCTGCTATTACGATTGTCTGTACTATGATGTATTCATTGTTTGTAGCATATATGTTTATCCTTTGCTATTACGATTGTCTGTACTATGATGTATTCATTGTTTGTAGCATATATATTTATCTGTCCTGCTATTACGATTGTCTGTACTATGATGTATTCATTGTTTGTGTATATATGTTTATCCGTTCTGCTATTACGATTGTCTGTACTATGATGTATTCATTGTTTGTAGCATATATGTTTATCCGTTCTGCTATTACGATTGTCTGTACTATGATGTATTCATTGTTTGTAGCATATATGTTTATCTGTCCTGCTATTACGATTGTCTGCACTATGATGTATTCATTGTTTGTAGCATATATATTTATCCGTTCTGCTATTACGATTGTCTGTACTATGATGTATTCATTGTTTGTAGCATATATATTTATCTGTCCTGCTAGATTGTCTGTGATGTATTCATTGTTGTAGCATATTGTTTACTGTCCTACAGATTGTCTGCACTTGATTATTCATTGTTTGTAGCATATATATTTATCCGTTCTGCTATTACAATTGTCTGTCTATGATGTCTTGTTGTAGTATATGTTTATCCCGTTCTGCTCAACGATTCCTTCTTAATGTTTCTTGCTTGTAGCATATTATTTATCCGTCCCATCTGGATCCAAGTGAGCATGTACCTTGCAGAACTTCACTTTCATCATGTGAAAACCTTGTGTCAGCAAGTCTCCCCTCTCCCACCCTCTCCAGCGTCGCTAGTTCTTTGTTCATGCTGCCACCTTCTCTTGTGTTCTCTGTCTAGACCGAATCATGCCTTCCATTAACGTTCTCCCAAACCATTGTGATTTTTAATGTGAAAAAATATTTCATTTTCAGGGACATGTTTTTTATGTAACTCCTTATATCAAGGTCTTGAGACTCTTTGTGTTTTTCTTTTTGCCCAGGATTTCAAAAGAATTTTTAAAATAAATTGTTTAAAGCTTCAAATTTTCTTTAATGTTTGTGTTATTGCCCCGACTGCATCCTATGTTGCCCGGGAATTGCATCTTCTAAAATCTTACTTCTGTTTATTTGCTTGTGTCGTGCCTATCATCTTCATGCTGCCCTTTGTCATTCCCGGTGGAAGATGGTTGACTGTCCCTCCGCCGTTAAAGCGTAGGGATGGGAGTTTTAAATTTGCTTTCACCCAGATGAGTCGCCCTTGTTGTTTATATCCTTTTATTGTGGGTCTTGATATTGCATCCATTTTTTTCTTGGTTTTCCCTTGCTCTATACCGATCTTTTTTTATTGTATGCTGTTATTGGTGGTTTTTGATTTCATTCTTTTGCCCAAACCACTGCATTTTTGTCTTTCGATGTATTCGGTGTGGTTACCCCCACTCTGCTTCTTTCCTATTTCTGTTTTTTTCCTCGTGACTCCTGCCTTTCAAGCATTTCATTTCCCCGTGGTGAACTTTGGTGGTTGTGAAGAGACCAAGTTTGGCACGGTAACAAAGTGTTGGTAGGAAAATACTTTTATCCACGCAATGGTAGACCCCTGGGTGGAGGCTGGACAGACAATGATCAGAGAAATCACCTTCTTTTTTGTCCTGGGGCCGGGGTTAGGAAATGAACAGCTGATGATTGGCTGGCTTGGCTACAATATCAGGGGGGCTGGGATCAGTAATTCTTCCGTTTGGGGGTTTTTGAACAGGGGGTTTCAGGGCTGTAACCCCACTCGCTGACCGTTGAAAGATGGGTTTTAATTTGGGGGCCCCCAAAAAGAACAATACTAAATATAAAAGGAGATTGATTAATCAACATCGAACTGGCGTGTTGGGTCGCGGGCTGCGGGATTTGCGGGAGGCGGAGATCGGGCCCCTTTGGTGTCGGGTGCATGATGATAAACCCTTATAAACTGATAACTGATAACGATACTTTTTATCATCTGCCTTTTCACTTTATCTTGATTCTGTGGGTGTTGTAGTAATGGTGCCATGCGACACTGAAGCTGAATGGGCCACCCTGGGGGTCACGACTGTCTACTTCTTAGTGATTACTTTGATAAAATTTTAGTTGTATGATCGGTATATAGACAATTATGATAGTGTGATATATTTTTTCCTTATAATAAAAGGGTGTTCAAGATAAAAGCGGCTCGAGAGAAAATAAAAAGTTCCAGCATTTTTGCGTTTTTCAACTTTAAACCGGTTCTGATTACCTCCTTTTCACATTTGTTTTTTTCCCCCACTTTACACCCATTACAAACCTTGCCCTTTCTCTTTAAACTGAACTCTCTCTTTTTCCCCAAACTATGCCAGATTAGCCCCTTGACACGATGTTTTTAACGACGACCCTTTATTTTAAACCCCCTGTATAACTCAACAACCCCCCTTGTTTGATTTTGGAAGAAATCTTTCAAAATTTTAAAATACAGTTTAATTATTTTGATACATAAGTTCAATTGACCGCCAATATTTTAGGGTTTTAAAATAAGACATCGGGAAAAAGGGAGACAGCAATGAAATTCTTAACAAAAAATTTTAAGGGTTCGGACCTAAGATTAAACGACAGTGTTCAAGGGAGCCCCTTTTCTCAATACAGTTCAAAAAGCAAAAAACTTTCCCGGAAAGATGGACCTGGGAATAATAGGGGCAGGAAAACACTATTTATAAAAGGCACAAAAACCTGTCTGAAATCTCTTCTTATCTTATCACTGTGAGACGCGGGTTAAGAAAGAAGAAGAAAGTATGGTTTCAAAGTTATCGAGCGGGCCCCGGGGGGGGTAAAGGGGCGCATGGGACAACCCGCGCCGGATTAGTGATCGGGATAATAAATCATATCCCACCCACGGGGACCCGGGAACAGACAAGGGTTAGGCTGGTGCAGGGATCGAGGTGAGCTACAATGGGGGGTAGAGGCAAGCACGGTAAAGCAATGTGGTCCAAAATCCCTGAACGAAATGCTCGCATCTCCTGGAAAAAACGATAAAAGTCTGGTAAATGGTTGCTGAAATGTATAAAATTTTTAAAAAATCGTTTGGAAAATGAACTCCCAAGAAAGGCCACATAAAAATGGGGGTTCACCCAGAGAAGGCGGGCCCCTGTTGGGCGAGACCGGCCCCTGAGGTTAGATCCGAGTGAGGGGGTGGCCCCACAAGGGAAAAACTAGAGCCCAAAGGGGGGGCCCCGGGTGAGTTCCGATGGGTGCATTTAGAGAAAAACTTAGACCCCGTTGACAAAACTCGAGCCCTGAGGTGAGGGTCGATTAAGTTCCGTGTCCGTCTCGGAGGCTGGTGAATGTGTGCACGGTGAAACAAAAGAGGCTGGTCAGGCACACGCAGGAAAAGGGCGTCAGGTTGGAAAGGACCACCAATGAAAAAACGGGAAAACCCCAGCAGGGCAAACAGTGGCTTTTTCCGCTGCAAAGAACTACTACTGCCTTGTGTTTGTTTGGGGGACAATCAAATCTAGCGGAGCAAGTCTACGAAAAAACGGGAAACGGTAGGTAAACCAATAGTAAACGTAAGGCGGTAACCTGGGCAGATGATGCTCAAAAACCCCGGAGGTGGTTTTTGCTCGCTACCAAAAAAGAAAATAGAAACCCGGGTTTTTGGGTGGGTGGGGACAGTCAAAGGCTGAAAGGACCCATAAAGCTGGTTGAAATCGGACACCCCGGAAGGACAAGCCCAGACCCCAAATGGTACTAAGATTGTGAAAAAAAAGTTCTTAGCAAGGCTGTTTGTACATCAAAAAGAATGATAAAAATACCCAAAAAAAGAACAATCCGGGAAAAAGAGAGAGAGAAAAAGAACTGGCTTGGGGAAAATGTGGCAACTTCGTGATGCTTTTTGTAGGTGTGACAAAAAAAACTCAAAATTCTCAGAAAGATGGGGAAATTGAATATTTGTATGTAGTTTATTTTTGATATTGTTAAGTTATTATGATAACCATTTTGTTATCACGCAGTGTACCAAAGCAAAAGGGTATATCGATCAAAATTGGGAACCTGGTTCAAACTCCGCGACGGTCAATTTTGGGAACAAATTAGTTCCCTCGTTTTTTCCAACGAAAAAAATAGCATCCCCTTTCCCAAAAGCAATGGCAACTACGAATATAAGTGATGATTTAAAAAAGATGACTGTTTTTTTGGTTATGATTAAACCCTTAAACGATATAAAATCTCATATTATACTACGCATATATGGTAAACACTTTTCCCCAAATTTTTTTATTTTTCTTCTAGAAGCCCGATTTTTTCAGCTTTCGGTGCCATGGACATCGTAACCCTTCGGTTCAGGCCACAAACCGTAAATCTGGGGGCCCGGGGTTTTTTTTCTGCCACCAGGGGAATTAAACCGCATTTACAAAAAACTGTTTCCTGACCAACCCTACGAACACGTTGGTAGGGGGGGCCTCAGTAAATTTTGAAGACCGTAGGGTTTGGGAGATCTTCATTTCCAAATTAAGCTCAATCCCCCCTTAACGGGAAAGGGAAGAAAACCAAACCCCCTCTTCCACCGGGGAATAGACAAAAACAATGATTGGACAACTATGTCTATACACATTTATAAACTAAATATGTGGGACTTGGGTAACCCCAATACATCTATTTATGTAGGTCAGTTTGTGACAGAAAACCCATTTTTTCGTACAATTCAAAGAAAAAGCCCATGCGTTTTTTTTATTCCATCTATACATGCTACATACTTTGGATACATCATTTTGTTCTGGTCTTGCGGAGCATAGGGAATCAACAGTTGTTTGTCATTTTTCACGGTCTCGGCTTTTTTCTTTATTCCCAGTATAGTCTAGTCAAGCCTCTTTCAGTTCCGAAAAAGGCCCCTCTCCGGTTTCTTAGAGGGTTCCCTTTTTTTACGGGCCCCTCAAATGTTTGTTTAGTGACAGTCATACATTTAAAAATATGTATTATGGTGCACAACAATAGAGTATGCTTTTATCAAGTTTACTTTTTTTTTAAACAAGTAAATTAGTTATTCACCCCAAAAAACCCCAAAAAAAAAGTTAGGCAAGAGGGGTTTAAAAGGGGTTTAAAAAGAAGGTTGACTTCATTTTACCGGGTTTTTCCCCATATGGGTCGGGCTCTCTAAAGGGCCCCCACCTGGAAGTATTGCAAAGCACGAACTCCAGCTCCAGCAACAATCCGGTCTCTGGAAAAACTGCCTGTGAAAAATGGGGTCCCCGGGTTGAGCCCACGACCTTCGATCACAACAAAGGGGAACCATTTAAACCCCCGACAAAAAGGAAAACCACAAAAGATGGGAACGGGATAAAAACAACCTTTAAAAAAATGAAAAAAGCTTTGTGCTTTAAAAGAAAATTCGATCCTCATTTTCCCCATTCATAAAAATAAAGGTGAAAAAGGAGGAAAACTTTTATTTTTTGACAAATAACGATATTTAATGTTTCATATTTTTTTATGACATTTTAAAAAAAAAACTTAACATATTTTGGAACTCATTTTTTGTCATGTCAAATCTGAAAAGGTTGATGTGGGTTGTTTGTGGTAAAATGTCAAATTTTTTTATTGGTTTTGTAGCTAATTTTGTCCCTTTGGATTTTTTGCATACGTTAATTTGGGATAATCGCAAAATAGAATGATTTTTTAAACAACTGGGGTGTTAACTCCCTATGCGGGTTTACATAGGTATTTAGAACGATCGAGCAATATGTATGTTTGATCGGCGTGATCCATGTTTTGCGAAAAGTGACTGTATACTGAAGGGGAGAGAGAAAAAAGAGAGAAAAAAGAATGTTTATATTCGAGAAATTGATAGTGTTTTTTAGAGATTAGGAAAATATAAGAGAGAGAGAGAGAAGAGGAGAAGAGAAAATGGGGAAAGAGAAAGTTGTTTTTCAAACCCCTAAAAAATTTTTCATTTTTTTAATTTCCCTTAAAAATCTGTTTAAAAAGGTTTTTGTCCTTCCCCAAAACACCCAATAAAATTTTTTTTGAAAAAAAAATCTTTTGGTAGTGTGTTTCTTGTCTCAACTTCCCCAAAACCAAATTTTAAATTTTTTTTTCCAATTTAACCAAAAATCGTGCAATAAAGTAGTGTTTTTGGATCAAAACGGGAAAAGGGAAAAAAAAATGCACAAACCAAGGGTTTTTTTTTCCCCTTCCCAAAAAAATTTAATTAAACCAAAAAATACCACAAAAAAGATATACACAAGATATAAAAAACACACCAAGATATACACCCAAATATAAAAAACACCAAGATATGCACACCCAAAATATCACACCCAAAATATCACACAAGATATACACCCAAAATATACACCAAGATATCACACCAGAAAGCACACCAAAAAAAAAGATATCACACCAAGATATCACCAAGATATCCAAAGTTACACAAAAAAAAAATATCACACCAAGATATCACACCAAGATATGCACACCAAGATATAACCCCAAATAACACCCAAAAAACCCAAAATATACACCAAGAAAGCACAAATTTAAAAAATTTACAAAGATATTGAACCAAAATATACCAAGATATACACCAAGATATGCCCCAAAATATGCACACCCAAGATATGCACCAAAGGTTACCACCATGGTAAAATTAGACATTCTAGTTATCAAAAAAAAAAAAAAACAAAGTATTTTTTGGGCCCTAAAGAGCACGTAGGGCTGGGAAGATCATATGAAGGAGGCATCCTGGCGGGGAAAAGGGTGACCCGGAAGATGATTCAGGATGTAAATGATGGTTTGAATATGACGGTTGCGGAGGAACATCGGGGGCTCCCGGGTAAAAATTAATCAACAACTGGATGTTAAATAGATTTTCAATTTCTAACAAGTAAACTCTCCTCCGTCAACATTGCTTTTATAGCCAATAAATTGTCCCGGATAGCTGCCAAAAAAAATAATTGTAGGATGACCCTTCCCCCCCTACAACGATTTCCATATTGGTTTTTTAAAAAAAATTGCCACAGGATGACGATTTTCAATTGGGTTTACCTAAAAAATGGTTTTGGGTATGTCGGATATTCCTTATTTATTTATATTATTTGAACATAAATAAAAATTTTGGGTTTTTTTGTTTAACTGTTTTATAATGAAGATTTACATAAAACAAAGCCGGAACTCAAAAAAATTTCAGTAAACTCAGGAGTTAGACAGGGGTGTTGCTCGCCATGATTTTTTCTCATGGACAACATAAGTAAAAAGCAGGGAAAAGAGGAAGAAAAAAAATTTAAATTTTTTTGAGAGTCAAACTGATTGCAGAAAAGAAGAATCTTCCAGAACCATTTGGGCTTTGTTAACATCAAGGGGGGGATACAACATGAAAATAAATATAATAAAAACAGAGACAATGACAATAAATAGACAGCCGAAAGCCTTCAAAAAACTCCAGAATGTAGACTTAAAAAAACAATTGGGCCAAAAATTTGGAGCAATTTTACAGCAGATGGAAGTATCGATAGCGAAATCGCAATCGGGAAAAAAAATTCCAAGTACGGGGCAGTTAACCCATTGTTGTCCATAAAAGATACCGTTAACAACTAAAGCAAATCCATAAGCGATTTTCGGCCAACACTTTTTACCAGTGTCAAAAATGGCCAATAACAGCAGCTAATGAGCGGAAAATCATAACGACAGAAATGAGGTGTCTTAGAAGAGCTGTAGGTGTGACAATAAAAACAAATTAGAAAAAAAGAAATCAGAAGGAGACTGGATGTGACACCAGTCATGCAATTCATAAAAGAACAACAGATTTAATGGATTAGACACCCGACCCGTATGCCCCGGTATCGCCTCCACAGAGAGCCACACAGAAAAAATATAATCAGTCGGCAGGAAGACCACGCAAAAATGGAGCAGGGATCAAGAACAGCCTTACAAATGAATATCAGCCACAAAAAAGGCCTTAAAAAAAAAAAGCACACACAAAATCCTACTTTCCCCCCAAAACCCTTTTTAAAAAAAATAATGGTGGAAAGAAGAACAAGCACACAAAGATCACCTTTCACCCCCCAAAACTTCTATAAAGAAGTAATGGTGGAAGAAAGAACAAGCACACATAAATCACTACGTTTACCCCAAAAAACTTCTATAAAGAAGTAAATGGTAAAAAAAGAAAAAAAAAAGAATGGGGAAGATATTTACCAAATGAAAAGTAAATTTGCCTACACAAGTCCATGCTCTAAAATGTGACATGTCTAGCAGTTCCCCTGTCCAATAACATCTTAGTCACTTGTATGGATGAATTAGAAATGTTTACAAAAAATCCCTATACAAATTAGTTCTCGTGATTTATGATGGGCACTACCAATGTTTTCCCTCCTTTTCCATTGGTTTTGAGTCAGGGGATCAGCACCCCTTTTCCCGTCTGCCGCATATCCTGTTACTCTTATTTTCCTTCTTCTTCTTCTTTGCTTTTGTTCTTTACGACCAATTTTAATCACTGTGATATGTTTGATCTTTGCCAAAAACTGTATACGTTGCACATTGGTTTGTAGGCCCCAAACGCATAGACTTTGCACGTTTGGACGTCCCATCCGATTTCAACACACCTCCTTAGTCGCCTCTTACGACATGGGCGGGTTTACAGTGGTTCATTCTTTCACCCCAAATTTGGCCGAACTCACTCGGGGTATCCTGTTACAAAGTAAAGGTTAAATGGGATATTTGGCATGTGCTCAATGTAATAAGCCATTAATGATTTACACAGACAGCCTGAATTGTTTTTGGAGCAAATTCATTAAGTCGCTCAGTATACACAGACGCTTGAATGTCGTGTACTCAACCACTTCAGAGTCATTGTTACGATTTGATCTCCTTTGTGAGGCTGCTTTATTTAATTTAAAATACCACTTTTCAACTTGACAATTTTCCATCTTGAGCTTGCAGTAAGTGCCCATGCACTCTGTTTGTCTCGAACCACTGAGCTATCAATGTATATCCATTGTGTATTCATCTACATGACCTGACTTTCGTATTTCGACAGTCTAAACTTTTCTGCAATGATTCTGTTGAATGTTAGGGTTTGGAAATGGTAAAAGTTGGTATCCACGAATATTAGACCCATTCGTTGTTAAAATTAAAATCGTAGCTGTACATACCTGTTGGGCAACATCTTCGAACCAAACCCAAATTTAGGTTTGACTCTCTTAGTCTATTCCTTTTGTAACACATAATGAGAGGATGGAATTAAACTTAACCTGAGTAATCAAACACTCTGGGTAGTTTACTCTGAAAAGTTCATTCAGATGGGAAGTTGAGTGTTCTCATAGATGACAGAATGTGTCTCTGGTGCACCCAAGAATTACACGATTGCTTGTTTTCTTTTTCCTCAGTCTATTTATTTGTGTATCAATTGTCAGGATGACCAGTGATATTAATAACAGAGAACTAGTCACTGGTACAACATATAAGTAGATGATGTTTAAAGTTCATAGCCACTATGCTTTATTACTGATAGACCTTTTTCTAGCTTTGTGTAGTCTATGTGCTTGTTTGATAATAAACTACGGTTTTACACCAAGTATTTCCTGGGTTGTTCTTTCAAAATCCTCCACCAAGGTTTCACTGTTAGCATTGATGTGTTGACAGTTTGATTGTTCAGTGAAAATCATGTTACTGTTGCTTTGGATGGATTGACTGCTGCTCTAGAGCTATTACATCAGGAGGGTATCCGGTTGAATTATTATCTTGTGTAACTCCCAAACAATATCATCTACATTTTCCTTGTCTGTAGACCAATATGTCATCTGTATAGAAACGATGTATAGCTGTTCCCTGTGATTCTGGTATGTAGACATGAAAAGGACAAACAGGAAGGAAGAATCATGGGAAGCCCAAAGTTGATTGTTCTCCACTCGATGACAAATTTTACATCTGAGCATCACCGTCTATGGGAAAAATGGAGGAAACCATCTGAAAGACCTGGTTAAAAAAATATCAATCGACATTGTGATCATGTTCAATCA
>JADZMA010001803.1:0-14847 GCA_020796225.1 Arion vulgaris
CACAAAAAAGGCCCGATGTACCAGATCTCTCCACAAATTCATTCATGTGGAAATCTGTTTTTCCCGATTGAGCCAGCGTTTACTGGGTTCGCTCTCCGTACTGGCTATCCCAGCGTCCGCAAGGCACAGGTTGACTTTACACATTTAGAACAGTGAAACCGATTTCAGCCAACCTCCAGCCGCCTCTTACGAAATGCGTGGCGGGTACATTTGTTCTATTCTTTACCCCCAAATTTGGGCTCCGGTAACCACTCGGGCGGGCGACGATTCAGGGAAAAATCATCTGTACCTAGATTTGAACCATCGATCAGCCATCCCCTGATCCAGAAGCAGGGCTTTCAGCTCTTCGGCTCGTGCCATGGACATCGTAACCCTTCGGTTCGGTGCCACGAACACCCTAGTCCCACATTCAAATCACTATCTGAAGCCAGCCAGACTTGGACAAAATAATACGGGAGATAAACAAAGACGCATGTAACATTTAACACTGTTGTCAATTCTGTTTATCACCTTTTCTTGTTGACTCCATCGGATGTTCTCCACCCGATTGATCGCAGTCGCTCCTTGTTCAGGGTACTAGACTCCTCTCTTTGAGACTCAACAGTCTATGTTTATTTTCTCATTTGCTAATTTCCAATTATCATCATCATGAAATAGTTGTCCTGAACAGAACTTCCACCCCAACGTCCTTCATAATTTCTCTCTCCATAGGCCAGATGTCCTGTCTCTGCAGCTGTCATGTTCAAACCATCAGTTACATCCTGAACCATCTTCCCCGTGATTTTCCCTTTTCTTCTCTTTGCCGGATGTCTCCTTCCATGATGGTCTTCTCAAGCCTTTGTGTCTCTTTATCCCAAAATATTTAAATTTTTCTTCTTATTTGTAGCATCAGCTGTTTTCTTTGATTTTTAGTTTTTCTGGATATATATATATATACGCCGATTAGTTACCGGGCCAACATTTGGGATGAAGAAAAGAACCGCTTTACCTTCCGCGCGACTAAGGAGGTTAAGCTGAAATCGGATGCATGTGTCCTAAACGTGTAGAAGTTTTATGCGTTTAGGTCCCCAAACCCAATGTAAACGTATACACGTTCTTGGCAAGATAAACATATACAAAGATGATAGCATTGGTCGTAAAAGAGCGAACCCCAGAAGAAAATATATATATATATATATATATATATATATATATATATATATATATATATATATATATATATATATATATCTTCGTTCGGCCTATTGATGGAAACTTCTATTGAATTTACTGTTGTTTTTAGGGACCCCTTCCCCGTACAGTTTTTTCCGGAAGCTCTGTGTTTGTCCCAAATACTCTTTTCGTATACCTGCTAAAACGTTGACAGTCTTGCAATACGTTTTTCTCCCTCATGCCCCTGCCATTTGCATGGGCACAGGCTAGTTGTGAATTTTTAAATTTATGGAACATGGGGGCTCTGGGGTGTTGGGCCGGTACGGGGGCCCCAAAATTGGAAACTTGTTCACTGCAGAAGCCCATAAGTACCTTCACTGTCTGTTCGGGGGGGTTGGTCTTTTCCCCCCAGTTTGATAGTGCGAAGATGGTTTTTTTGACTTCCTCATGGCTGATCTCGAGATCGGTCGGGGTAATCCCCCCCTTTTTGGGCCCCTGGTTTGCCCCGGCCCGCTTCTTTTCCCCCTAATTTTTGATTGACTTTTTCCCACTGGATGACGGTGCGTTTGGTGAACTCGTTGGTTCGGCGAGGACGTTTTGGGGCTCATTCATCTCCAGTTTTGCCGGCATTTAGTGTCGTGATGACCGATAGAGCATCTTGAATATCAAAACCCTTTGTTGCGTGTAGTTTTTTCTTCTCCCCAAGATCTTTTTGGGCCTCTTTGATTGCCTCTGCCTCAGCTCGGTAGTTATTCCAGTTTTTGCCAGTTGCAACCCTTTCAAAAACCGTGACTTTCTTTGAGATTTTAAGCACTATTCCTCCTCCGCCATCGCTTTTGCGTTTTTGCCGATCCGCCCCTTGTAGACGTGCGTCCACTCATTTTCGGGGTTTACTCTGATTCTTGTGCTCTTCTTGCTTTTTTCTGTCGAGGTTTTTTTGACCCCTTTTGTAAATATGCCGGGGATTGTTTCCCCTTAGTTCTGGCTTTTTTGTTTTCCATGGCGGACACTTGTCGTTGGGGATTGGTTTGGCTGTGCATTTGGACGGAAACTGGATGATCTGTGGTCAGGGGGTTTAGAGATTCTAACAAGTTAATTTTGTTTCCATTTTCCCGGTTCATACATTCTTTCATGCATTGGATGAGTTTGGGTTTTGGGTTTTTCCGAAAAAATTTTTACTACTTTCTTGTCCCTTCGGCCCAGTCATTGGTTGGATGCCTGTGAGGGTCTCCATCCCTTGAGGGGTTTGGACTTTATGGCTCAGTGATAATGCGTGGGCCCTTTTTTGACTGCTGCTCCTTTTGCGGGTGTTTTCGATGCATTGCTCCACGCTGCCATACCGTACTCAGGACCCGGTCGCCCCCCTACCAGGTAAAGTGTCTTGAAATTCTGGTTTTTGCTCCCCATGTGGAACCTGCGAGTTTACGCATCATTGTTCCCTATGTCTCCTTTTGCCGTAGCATTTTCGATCGGGGTGCACCAAGCCCAGCTTTCTGTGAGTGTGACTCCTAGGTACGTTGGGGTTTTTATTCTCTGGAAGGTTCAGCCCATTGACTTTAAGCGTTATCTTGTAATCCTTGTTATTCTGGGGGGGAACCCGGTGTAGGTGGTCTTTGAAGGTTTTTTTTCTTTCCCTTTGCCCCAAACACTTAAAGATTATTTAACGTAGCTTGCAGCCGTTTTTTCTGCTGTAGGCGCCTTTTCGCCCATATTCCCAAAGTTAAGCATACATGGCGGTGTATGTTCATAAACATTTTGCAATGTCGTTGACGAAGATTAGAAAGGGGGGGAAAGCCTCCTCCGGGGGAACTCCTTGCTCCAGTGTGGTCTTCATACTTTTGTCCCCTAAACCCTGAACTCTTTTTGTTCTGTTCTCTAGGTATCTATCGGCCAATTGTACATTTTTCCCCTTTCGGGGTGAGCAGTTTTGTTAATCCTTCTTTCAGACTGTGTCAAATGCCTTCTCCATATCTACCAAGACCGCCAGTGTCTGTTTCTTTTTTTGGGAAACCACCCTCGATTTCCTGGACTTTAAATTGCTTGATCCCCCTGTGGATCTGTATCTCCGAAAACCGCCTTTTTGGGTGCCAAAAAGCACCCCTTTTGGGCCCAAGTGCCAGGAAAAGCGTTTTTCACCATGCGCCCCATAAGTTTCCCCGTGCGCTTAAAAACGTTGGTCTGTAACCCCTTTTGGGTCAGTTTTTTTTTGCCGGGTTTTTTGGGATGGGTCCATATTTGTTCTTTCCATTTTTTGGGAAACCCATGCCTTTTTTCCACGACAGGGTTGGGGAACGGACAGTAAGGCGACCTTTGCTCTTTTCCCCAATTTTTAAGCTTTTTCATTGGTGATCCCATTTTTTTTTCCGGGCGACTTTCTGGGTTTCAGGCCCTTTAAAAAGCCTCTTCCAGCTCGTTACTGGTGAATTTTCCGTTCCTTCTCTGCCCATGAATACGAAGGACTCTTTTTGTTAACAATATTAAAAAAAGCATTTTATATTTTTCCACCCATAATTTGCCAATAATGTATAATTATACTATGCCCAAAATCTGCCATTATGATGGAAGAAAAAAAAAAAGAAAAGTTCATTCTTCCCCAAGTCAGTTTTGTCTATTGTCTATACCCAGTGAGGCCATTTTCCCTTATTTTGTTAGTAACTCCTTCCCCAAGGTGGTGGTCAGGGTTCAGCTCCCATTGTGGGCGTGGAAATTTTCCCATGCCCCGACGGCCCCAGGTCGCCCCAGCCTCAACTGGGTACCAGACATGCCCCGGGAAAAAAAGGCGGCCGGTGTGATGCTGCCCAAATCACCCATCGCGTCCCGACGGTCAATGAAAAATAAAATTTTTTCTTTTTTCCCCCTATATCCCAAAAAAGGTATGAAAGGGTTCCCTTTTTACTTTTACTTTTTCCCAAAGAAAAACCATACGGGATCTCCAACTGCTGGCAACGAACCGCATTACAGGGAGATCAAAAACCACCCCCCTATGTGCCCCCTTTTGGGAACGAAAATAACAAATTAACTAACTAAACTATTGTCTTCCCCAGAGGATGATGGAATTGTTTGCCCACCCTTGGGGTTAAAGCGTGGGGGTTTGGGAGCTTTAATTTGCTTTCCCAAGACCAGAGGGAGTCCCCCTTTGCTTATACCCGTGTTTATTTAATGTAATCTTGAGGGTTGTCTATCCATCTGTTCTTGGTCTTCCCTTGGCTCTAGTCCTGATCTTTTTTTTTTTTTTTTTATCCTGTTTTGGTGGGCAGTTTATTTCCATTCTCATTAAATGCCCCAAAACCCACCATTTTTTTTTTCTGTCCTCAGTATTTCCCACCATTCCGGGGGGCCAGCCAATGGATAAGTGACATTTTGAACGCCCTCATGGAGTGTGACTGCAAAAAGATTTTCATTTAAACCAATCCCGTAAATTTGCTAGATTGCAGGGCTGTGTTTGAAGATTGGAGAAACAAAAAAGAACAGTTCGGCATTATTGGGATCTTTCAATCAAAATCGAACTGGTACGGCCAGTCGCTGGACGCTGTTGGAGATATTGCAAAAGGAGACCCGGGCACATATGGACATACCCGGGTAAGTAAAGTAAAAGAAAAGGCCCTTTGCCTCGTGGTAAAAGGGCAATACCTGTTAGGCCTGTATTTTCTTTGGGCCGTCGGCACACGAGGGGTGATGTGGTCAGCACCCGCCGGCCGCCTTTATTTTCCCTAGAGCATGCTTTTTTGAGGCTGGATCGACCTGAAAGCCTCGGGTCGGGGAAAAATTAAACGCTCACTGCAGGGTTAAACCCCAACCCCACCACCCGGAAGCGGTTCACTAACAACTCCCTTTTACCTCGGCTCTACATGTCCGGAGTGAAATAAAAGATATTCTAAACTAAAACTGAAGGAAAAGGTTTTGGGCCCCTCCTGGACACTATGTAAAGTATGAAGTGCCATGAACTTCATCCCTTGTCTGAGAAGGCTATGGGTCTTTTTTCTATTTTGTTATTTAGGTACGGGAACCCCCATTAAAAATGCCCCAAATTATAACTCCCTTTTTCCCAATTATGTAATATCTTTTACCATTTGTATCGGCTTTACACTCCAAGCACGTAGGGGAAACCCCCGAAAAAACGAAAAAAGGACGCCCTAAACAGACCTGGGGCAGAAGTCTTCTTGAGGAACTGGGTGCTCGACTATCCGGGGAAGAAGAAAACAACCGGATGCCGGCAAAAATGGTAAAGCAATTTTTTGAGGCCTATGTTTCTCTGGGAAAGGGAAAGTAAGTCAAGAAAATTAAAGAAAGGTTTTAAATTACATTATGTGCTAACCCGTCAAAAGGTTCTTTTTTTTTAGTAATGTGACCGACTTGCAAACAAGCTCATTCAGGATAACAAAAAAAATTACCTGCTTCAAAAAATCTAAACTAGTCCCCCCAGTGGATACCAGCACATTTGTGGCATACCAAGGAAATAAAAAACTGACAAACTCGAAAAGGGCTGGTGAAAATTTAACAAACACCACATAACACAAAGTTTTTACGGGAAACAAATACTCTACTGAAACAATCCAGAAAAATTATGGGGGAAAAAACAAATGGAGGATCCCCAGAGCACAAGGTATAAATACACTAAACAGAAAACCCAAACCCAGTCTTCACCTTAGAACAAAACACTGCAGTCTCAAAGCACCCTCCATAGAATGGGTCTCATGGACTCGGCTGCCTGAGGGAACACAAGCGGTCCCCAGAGCACAAAAGATTTCCCCCTAGTCTGAGTAGTAGAGTTGGAGATCGGGCCCAAACCCAGAAACAACACTAAAAAACAAATTATGGGGAACCGTTAAAGACCTCAAACGCACCGCCCTTTTTTATGACACATACCTGGTGGTCGTATGGCAAGTTGATCCCAGAAAAGTCTTCTTCTTCTTTGCGTTCGTTCTTCATGACCAATTTTAATCACTCTTTGTGCCCCTTTGGTCTTTCCCAAAGGGAACGTGTATACTTTGAAATTGGGTTTTGGGTTGGCCCCAAAACCCATAGACCTCTACTTTTTAGGACATGGCCCCCGATTGCAGCCAAACCTCCTTAGTCGCCTCCTACGACATGCATGGCGGTAACAGTGGTTCCATTCTTTCCCCCAAATTTGGGGGTAACCCTCGGGCGACAGAAAAAGTAAAGTTGTTGAATTCATGTACACAAAAAAAATTAAAATCTTTCATACTCTGCATTTTTTATTCAAAATTTCCCCGCTGTCTTTTTAAAACGGGGTATGAATTCACTTAAATTCACATTTTACCCCCTGGTGTGCGGGGAGAGGCCACTGTAGCCTAGTTTTTACTGAACTCGCTTCTCAAGGCTGGTGGTGGGGGTTTCCCAGCCCCCCGCAATGCGGGGGAAATTTTTCCCGACCCGACGGCTCTCAGATCGCCCCAACCTCAACTGGGTACCAGACATGCTCTGGGAAAGTAAAGGGGGCCGGCGTGATGCTGACCAAAATCACCCATCGTGTGCCGACGGTCAATGAAAATCGGGCCTAACCTGAAAATTCCCCTATATGCGGGGTATAAAAGGGGGTTCCCTTTTCTTACTAGTGTGCGGGGGTTAGGAGGGCTAGTTTCTTTCAATTATATAGTCACCACTCTATATTCAGTCTCTCACGTTATCCCCCATTTTCAAAGGTTGGGCCCGGGATATAACCCCCACTCCGTGTCTCTCACTGAAAATTTTCCCCCTCAATCTTCCACACATTGCCCCTCCGTCCCCACTAAATCTTCCACCTGTGTTTGCCCCTCCATGTATTCCTCCCCCAATCTTCCACCCCTGTTTGCCCTCTCAAACCCCTCCCACTCCCAAAACTTCCCTCTATTCCCCCCCCTTTTACCCCCCCCCCTCCCCAAATTCTTCCCCTATTTTCCCCCCCTCTCTACGTCCCCTTTTAATACCCCCCACCCTCTTACTCTAGATCAGCCCTTTTCCCCCCCCCTCATAATTTTATTTTCTCCTTTCTCTCAATTCTCCCCCCCCCCCCGCCCCCCCCGCCCCCCCCCCATTCCTCTCACTTTTTTCTACCCCCCTTTTTTATGTGATTTTTTTAATTTTTCCTTTTTTTTCCCTTTTTGTTCTCTTGTTTTTTCCCCCCTCAATTTACACCCTTGCCTGTTCTATTTCTCCCCACCCCAACTCCCCAAACCCTCTCCTTTCCCTTCCCCTAACCTCCCCATATTTTCTCCTTTTTTAAATTTTTAAACCCCTCTCAGAACTTCACCCCGTGTATCTATTGTCTCCTTGTATTGTCAAGTTTTTTGCAATGTAAACCTTTTTCCCCTTTTAAATAATAAAATATTACAAAATTTTTTACCTCCCCCTTTTTCTACACAAAATACACACACACGCGCGCGCACTCGGAAGAATGCCAGACCAGTAATGGGTCTGGATTGGCTAGAAATCACGTGGGATCGATTTTTGTAACCCCCCAATTCTTTAATACCCCCGTCTTATTTTCCCTTTCCCGAATCTCTCGCTCCTTCTTCCTCTCTGTCTTTCTAATTTTGTCTCCCATTCTTTCCTCCATCTTGTACTATTAGTGTCCCCCCTTTTTCCCCACTGTCTTCCTCTGTCTTGTACTGTTGAGTTTTCCCATGTCTTTCTCTCTAGCTCCATCTGTCTTTCGCCCCCCTTGTGTATTTTTCTTCTGCGTTCCCCACTAGTTTGGGGTTTTCCGGTTCTCTAATAAAGGCACCCGTCTGCTTCAGATTATCAGCCACGCCATACAGTTTGTCTTGGACGCGGGGTGAAAGGGGGGGATCTTTTTTCCCTCAGATCCATCCCTGGGGACAGTTCTGTGGGATATGTTCTGTTGTTTTACTCCCAAAACCACAGGAACGGGTCTTTTTGTGCATATCTTGAATTTAGTGTGGGGTGGTGTCTTATTCTTTTTGGCCCCGTCCAAAGGCAAGTATAGCTGTCTGGCCCCTTCTGGATAGTTGGTAATATCCATCATTCTTGTTGTGTTTGGGTGTTTTTTTCCCCATTTTTGCTTTGTTTGCTATTAGTCTTGTCTTGTACTATTAGTGTCTCCCACTGTCGTTCGCTCTGTTTTTACTATTAGTGTCTCCCTTATCGTTCCTCTGTCTTGTCTTTTAGTGTCTCCCACTGTCTTTCACTCTGTCTTGTACTATTAGTGTCTCCTCTCTCTTTCACCCCTGTCTTGTCTTTAGTGTCCCCCACTCTCTTTACTCTGTTTTGTACTATGAGTGTCTCCTACTATTTTTCCTCTGTTTTTTGTCTATAGGGTCCCCCTGTATTTCCACTCTGTCTTGTACTTTTTAGTGTCCCCCACTGTCTTTCACTCTGTTTTTATTTTAAATTGTCTCCACTGTCTTTCACTCTGTCTCGTACTATGGGGGTCCCCCACTGTCGTTCCTCTGTCTTGTATTTTGGTGTCCCCCACTGTCTTTCACTCTGTCTCATTATTTGAGGGTCCCCCCTTTGTCTTCGCTCTGTCTTGTACAAATTAGTGTCTCCTACTTTTTTCACTCTGTCTTTCTTTTAAATTTCTCCTACTCTTTTTTCACTCTGTCTTGTATGGTCGTGTCCCCCCTGTCTTTCCTCTGTCTTGTAAAATTAGTGTCTCCTACTGTTTTTCCCATCTGTCTTGTACTTGGGGTTTTCCCATGTGTTCCCTCTGTCTTGTACTATTGGGTGTCTCCTCTCTCTTTCACTCTGTCTTGTACTATTAGTGTCTCCTCTCTTTCCTCTTTTCTTGTATATGGTGTCCCCTTATTTTTCCTCTGTCTTTTATATTAGTTCTCCTACTGTTTTTCCTCTGTCTTGTATATTGAGTTCCCCTTTGTTTTTCCCTCTGTCTTGTAAAATTAGTGTCCCCTCTCTTTCACTGTCTTGTACTATTACTGTCTCCCACTGTCTTTCACTCTGTCTTGTCTATGATGTCCCCCCTTTTCTTTCATTTTCCCCTTTACTATTCTGTCCCCAACTGTCTTCCTCTGTCTTGTTTTGGTGTCCCCCACTGTCTTCCCTCTGTCTTGTACTTTAGTGTCCCCCTCTCTTTAAATTGTCTTTTACAAATTGATTCCCCCACTTCTTTCCTCTGTCTTGTACTGTTAGTGTCCCCCCACTGTCGTTCACTCTGTCTTTTCTTAGTGTCCCCTACTCTTTTTCCTCTGTCTTGTACTTTTGGTTCTCCCCCTCTTTTTCACTCTGTCTTTTACAAATTACTGTCCCCCATGTCTTTCACTCTGTCTCATTACTATTCCCTGTCTCCACTGTCGTACCTCTGTCTTGTACATTATGCTCCCACTGTTTTTCCATCTGTTTGTACTTGAGTGTCCCCCACTTTTTTCCTCTGTCTCGTACTATTATGTTCTCCCACTGTCGTACACTCTGTCTTGTACTATTACTGTCTCCACTGTCTTTCCTCTTCTTGTACTATGAGTGTCCCCCACTTTTCATTCACTCTGTCTTGTACTTGAGTGTCCCCCACTCTCTTTCCTCTGTCTTGTCTGGGGGTGTTTTCCCTCTCTTTCATCTGTCTTGTACTTTTAAAGCGTCTCCTACTGTCTTTCACTCTGTCTTGTACTATGAGTGTCCCCCCACTCTCTTTCACTCTGTCTTGTATTTGGTGTCTTCCATTTTCATTCCTCTGTCTTGATGGGGTGTCTCCCATTCGTTCCTCTGTCTTGTACTTTTAGTGTCCCCTGCTGTTTATCTCCCATGAAATTTTCTCTGTCTTTCACTGTAGTGTCTTCCGTTGTCATTCAGTCTCCCTGTTTTTCCTCTTTTTCCTCCAATCTATCTCATTCATATCTTCTTATATCTTATTCATTTTTTCCCCATTCAGTTCATTGTTCAATTTAGGATCATCTTTTGAATATTTTCCCATAATTGTTCGATTTCCCCCCAAAAGAATGTATCTAAATTTTTAGCCCTAAACCCCCGTTCTGTGTTGATTGATGTCCCCTACTGAGTTGTCTCTTGTTTTTTCCCGTCTTCCGCCCCTATCGGTATGCACAACTTGCGAAAACCGAGATAAATACCCTTTCTTTTTTTTTTTGCGTTCGTTCTTTACGACAAATTTTCCCAATAAATCTTTGTGATTTTTTTGACCCTTGAAGAATTTTTATACCCCTGCACTTTGGGTTTGGTGGGCCCAAAAACCCATAACCTCTACATTAGGACACATGCACCCGTTTTAGCCAAACCTCCTTAGTCGCCTCTTACGACATCATGGCAGGTAACAGTGGTTCTATTCTTTACACCCCAATTTGGGCCCCGGAACCACGCGGGCCAAATATCCCTTTATCTTCGTCGTTGAAAATTTTCCCAGGCCTATTTTTTCTCTGGGGCGTTGATGATGTCGCTTCTGTCCGGGCTTTTTCTCGTAAATGGCATTGCCTCCCAAATTCGTCTGCTCTCTCATTGACCTTCATCCATACATTTTTTCCTTTTCTCTCGTTCTTTCTAACCTTACCTCATTCGTTTATGAAAGTATATCAACTTTTCCCATATGGGCCCTGAAATTTTTGCAAGGCATTTGTTTATTCTTGAACATTTCCTCTTTTTTTTCTCTCTCTCTCTCTATTTTCTGCCCAATTTTCTCTCCTTTTCCCCAATAACCCATATCTCCCTCTCTCCTCTCCCCGAACCCTCTATCGTACCCTCTTTTACCCCCCCTGTCTTCCCTTTCTCCTTCTCCTTCCCTCTATTTTCCCTCTCTCTGTACCCTCTCCCCCTCTTTCTTCTGATAATTATGTAACAACTGTAAAAACATTGGGAACACCCCCAAAAATATACACATCATATATCAAAACTCATGTAGATGTCTGGCCCTTCTTTTTTGCTGTTGTTCCGAATCGGAAGATCTTCTTAAAAACGACCAGCTTGGTTAGATGGGTTTTGCGCCCAGTGGTTCCCGGGGCCCCAAATTTGGGGTGAAAGAATAAAACCCAAATTTTACATACGCATGTCAAAAAAGGGGCGACTAAGGGGGTTTTGGGTGAAATCGGATAAAATGCCCTAAACGTGGAAGTATATGCGTTTGGGGGGCCTCCAAACCCAAATTGTGCAACGTATCGTTCTTGGCAAGATAAAACTTTCAAAAAAAGTGATTAAAGGTGGTCGAAAAGGGGCGAAAAAGAAAAAAGAGATGGGGTTTTTTTTTGGGGTTGACTTTCAAAATCTGGGTTCTTTTTCTACTACTGCTGCAGCAAGAACAGCAAAAACAGCTGTAGCAAAGAACAACTACTCTATTACTACTACTACTACTACTATTGCTACAACTACTACTCTACTCCCTTACTACTACCACTTCGTCACATCTCCACTACAATTACTACTCAAACAACGTGCTGCAAGTCTTCTATTATTATTACCACTACTACTATATTTCCCTACCAACCAAACCATTACTGGTACCCACTGCCCACTAAAACCTCCCAATACAAAACCTACCTAAACTACTACTATCGCTACAAATTCCCCAAAACCCAAACGTCTTCTACTCTACTCCCCTGTACTACTATTACTCTTCTTCTAATGCTACCCTGCCCACTCAACTCTACCCCCTCTACTGCTACCACCTAAAATGCTACTATACTTGCTCTAATGCCACCAAAACCCAATTAGCCTTTTTAAAACCTCTACTCCTACTCTATTACTATTTTTTAAAAACCACTCTACTACACTCTACTACTAATACTACTGCTACTCTACCTATTACTTTTTTTTAATACTCCACTATTGAAATCGTAGATATCCTTTCGGGATGTACCATCAACCACAGAAAAGGGGGTTGTTGATTTTAAGGCACCACTTCCCGTTCAGTAATTTCCTTGTTTTCCCAAATTTGGGTTTTTTCCCCCCTTTTTGAAAAATCCCACGGAAACAATTTGTTTCCCAAACTTGCCCACCGTGGGGTTTAAAAAGTACGCTTGGGTTTGTGATCTTCTTCTTCTTCTGCTAACATTCTTCGGAATTTGATCATTCTTATTGTGATTTTAAATTGGTCCACTGGCAGAACGGGTGATCTACGTCGGGACGTTTTGCGCCCATGGTGACTAGGCCCGCCCGTCCGTTTTCAGCCAGCTTTTGATTTACTAGGGTGAGCTTTCCAATTACGATCCTTTCGGATCTACGCCTTTTCGATCAATTTTGCCGTATATTTGGGCTTTGTGATCTACGTAAGACAGTGAGTTACGCTGCTTTCCCGTTCTGACTGAGAAAATATTTCTCGGGCTTGTCAGCTTGTCCCCCGGGGCTCTTACTCGTATAAAACACCGTGTAAAGTATCGGCCTTCGCCAATTTTCCCAGGCCCCGGGCTTCCTGTTTGATCTCATTGTGGGCCCTTTTTACCGGCTTTTTTGAGTTTGACCCGGGGGAAGAACATTCTCAGCCTTTTTTTTAATATCGGTGGTTGGAATTTGAAATTTTACCTCGAAAGCACTGGAAAGGGACCAGTACAAGCAATGAAGGTCGTTTAAGTGGGCCTAAAAAAGCGAAACCCAAGTTTTGCGCTCCCCCCAATCCCCCGATTTTTCCCGGGGATGTTAGTTAGGGCTGCAATCAAACCCTTGAGTTCCCCCAAAGGCTGGCATTTCCCGTTAGGCATCCCCAAACCCCCAGTTCTTCCGGGGATTTTAAATTTTTAATCGCACAGTACCTTGCAGGTTTTCCCCAGGGGGGGTATTTTTCGTTATCCCGGCCCCAATTTGTTTTTTTGCCTCGGCAAACCTTGCCCGAAGGGTTTTCTGAAAGGCTACCAATCCCCGGGGTCAGCCTTTTCTCTCGCCCCAAACACGAGGGGGGGCTTTCATTCGTTACGGCCCCTGTCTTTTTTTATTCTTGCCGCCCTTTGGCAATGTTGCCCCCCCCTCAGGGCTTCGAGCCCCCCCTACGTAAAAACTTTTTAGTCACTTTGGGTACCTCTCATCCATGTCTGAGACGTTTCGTTGCTGTTTCTTTGGGGTTCGGGACTTGGGCAATATCTTGTTGGACATCGGGCAGGAGGAATTTTCATTTATTTGTATGTATCTTTATCATTTCCTTAATTTTCACCACCACCAATAATTTCCTCTCCCCCCTCCCCCCCCCTCTTAGCCAGACCAGAACCCCGAATCTGTTTCCCGGGTCACCCCGGGGGAGGGTTTGGGGCAAGGGTCTTTGGGCTTAACCCCCCTCCTTTTAAACCCGGGTCTCTTTCCCCCATGACCTCCCAAAACCTTTGACCCCCGTTTGTGATCTAATTCACTCCCTTGAGCTAAGCTGACACTGCTGGGCTACTACTATTATTACTACTAATAAAATTTTCTGCTTTTACTATTACTACTACTACACTTGTTACCATCACCTCTGGAACTACAACAACAATATTCCACCCACAACTCCTCCAACTTTATTTAATTTACAAAATCTCATCTGCCAGTTTTCCTTTTCCCTTTCATTTTTGGGGTTTCCCAGGGGGGGCTTGTCCAAGGGGGCCAGTGAGGTCCGGCCCCCCAAAAATCAAAAGGGGAATAACTTCGGAATAGACAAATAATAGTAAATACCCCAAAAACCCTGATATTCCCCAAAAATTTTGTCTTTTAAGAAAACTGACCACAGGCCCCCCAGGAAATTAACCCACCCCTTTAAACTCCCGCCCGATTTCCCTGAATTTTTCCAAAAACACGACGACACCAACCCCCCGGGAAAGGGGCCAGTCACTTCAAACCCTTAAAACCCCACTTGATTTTTTAAATGTTGTTTATTAGTGTGTTTATTCAACGGAAAAAGCCATAAAGGAATCTTTAATTTTGGGGTTAAAAACCAGTTTTGTCCCAAATTTTGATTAGAAATGCAAAAAACAGAACCCCCGATTTAGGTGTCACAGGGCCCCTTTTGTTATGTTTTGATAAATGATTGTCTCTGTGGGGTTAGTGGTTTTTGCTTTCAAAGCTTTTTGTAAAAGCTGGGGAATGAGTGCTGTAAATGGGGTTTGAATCCCCTCTTCTTCTTCTTTTTTTTCACCCCCTTTTAACTCCCCAAAGGGGCACAAAGGGCCAGCAAACTTCTTCCAGCTCTTCCCTCTCTTGCCCTCCCTCAACGGGCACAGGTCTTCAACAAACTTTTTCCAGCTATTCCTCTCTTCCATCCCTCAACCCCGGAACATAGGTCTTCAACCCAAAATTCTTCCAGCTTTTCCCCTCTCTTGCCATCCCTCAACGGGGCAAAGGGCTTCAGCAAACTTCTTCCCGCTCTTCAGAAAAATTCTTCCAGCTCTTCCCTCTCTTGCCTCCCCCCAACGGGGGAAGGGCTTCCCGCAAACTTCTTCCAGCTTTTTTCCCCTCTCTTGCCATCCCTCAACCCGGAGCATAGGTCTTCCCTTTCTTCTTCAACTTTTTCCCCTCTCTTGCCATTTCAACTTGGGGCATAGGTCTTCCAACCTTCGCTCTTCCTCTCTCTTGCCATCCCTCAGCGGGCCGGTTTTCAGCAAACTTCCAGCTTTTCCCTCTCTTGCCATCCCTCAACGGGGACCCGGCTTAAACAAACCCTTTCCCCTCTCTTGCCATCCCTTTATTTATTCCATGTTTTCCCCATCATTTTAAATATCAGCCTGTTTGGCTGAAAAAACGGATCACGTGTCTAAACTTTTTAGAATTCTATGCATTTAGGGGCATACCAAACCCTAATTTCAACGTATACACGTTCTTGGCAAA
>JADZMA010001804.1:0-14845 GCA_020796225.1 Arion vulgaris
TGGTTTTTTGTGCACATGTCAGAAATCTAATGTCTGTAATATCACTCAAATATATGATGACAGTAAGCACACATTTTTATACAATAATATACATACAGACTAACTATAATTGGTATGTTTCAACTGTGGTCAAACCTAGACAAAAATAATTCCATAGTAAATAATACCATATGGGTTGTAAAGTGTAAGAGATCTCACAGTACTAGGCAGTAGCATTTGGACATGATGTGATCAGTTCCCTTCCTCGCTGTCTTCCCTTCACTAACTCAGCAAGTCAGTTACCAAATTACAGAGGGGTTGATAAGAACATGAGTACAGAGGGAAAAAGTTCCAGTTATAGTTCTATTAAGAAGCCAGCTCTTCAAACACGCACTTAAGAAAAGGCATCTGAGACCCAGCCTATATTAAACAACTATTATTCAACAATCAACTAGACTGACCTATATATAAAAGTGACATTTCTGAGGTTTTTTGTTGCTCTGATGAAAGTTTATATTTTGCTCAAACAGTTTATGATGCGACCACCTTATCTCTTTGTTTTGAAAACTGTTTGATACATTTATGTCGTGCCAGCTGACACATTACTGTGTTCATGGATATTTAATTGTGTGTTCACAGATGACACAAATTTTCTACCGTGTTAGCTGGCACATTAGTGTGTTCCCGGATGACATTTAATTGTGTGTTCACAGATGACAAAAATTTATATCAAGTCAAATGACTATGCTCACGGATTACACAACTTTTTCTTGTGTCAGCTGACACAGTGTGTTCACGATTGACGTACATTTTAGCACAAAATTCAGATGCATCCGTTCTATATAGAAGCTGGAGTGCAGCGTATTCCCATTCTTGACGCAAACCACACAGATGATAAAGTGTGATTAACTTCACTGATAAGAACAAACCACACAGATGACAAAGTGTGATTAACTTCACTGATAAGAACAAAGCACACAAATCACAAAGTGTGAGTTAACTTGTTGATAACAACAAACCAGAGATCACAAAGTGTGATTAACTTTGTTGATAAGAACAAAGCACACAGATCACAAAGTGTGGTTAACAAGAACGAAAGCAAAGAAGAAGCCACATTTCTGTGCTGATAGATGATGTACATTGTCGCAGTCAAGCATATTCATATGCCAATCAAAATACTCCAAAAGTAAGGAACAACTTAGATACCATAAGACGTTCCCAGTACATGGTCAAGCTATGTTAGATTTATAGTACATGTATGTGTGGAGTTTATCACTATGTATGACTATTTGAAATATAGAATCAGCTTAGGTGAGCTTATTATCAGGATATCTGGAGGGTCACTGTTGGATAGAAGAGAGCTGCTGTTAGATAGAAGAGAATCTGGAGAGAACACTTATTGTATACACACACACATACAGTACCATTTGGAGAGAGC
The DNA here is from genome assembly GCA_020796225.1 of Arion vulgaris. Taxonomy (NCBI): domain Eukaryota; kingdom Metazoa; phylum Mollusca; class Gastropoda; order Stylommatophora; family Arionidae; genus Arion; species Arion vulgaris. The sequence continues at coordinate 1,418 of JADZMA010001804.1, forward strand.
ACTTATTGCATACACACACACATACAGTACCATTTGGAGAGAGCACTTAGGTCATACACACACAACACCACTAGGAGAGAACACAACACCACTAGGAGAGAACACATCAAAACAAGATTAACTACTGGACTACAAAACACCACTAGGAGAGAACACATCAAAACAAGATTAACTACTGGACTACAAAACACCACTAGGAGAGAACACGTCAAAACAAGATTAACTACTGGACTACAAAACACCACTAGGAGAGAACACGTCAAAACAAGATTAACTACTGGACTACAAAACACCACTAGGAGAGAACATGTCAAAACAAGATTAACTATTGGACTACAAAACACCACTAGGAGAGAACACATCAAAACAAGATTAACTACTGGACTACAAAACACCACTATGAGAGAACACGTCAATACAAGATTAACTATTGGACTACACAACACCACTATGAGAGAATATGTCAAAACAAGATTAACTACTGGACTACACAACACCACTATGAGAGAACACGTCAAAACAAGATTAACTACTGGACTACACAACACCACTATGAGAGAACACGTCAAAACAAGATTAACTACTGGACTACACAACACCACTAGGAGAGAACACATCAAAACAAGATTAACTACTGGACTACAAAACACCACTAGGAGAGAACAAGTCAAAACAAGATTAACTACTGGACTACACAACACCACTATGAGAGAACACATCAAAACAAGATTAACTACTGGACTACAAAACACCACTAGGAGAGAACACGTCAAAACAAGATTAACTACTGGACTACAAAACACCACTAGGAGAGAACACGTCAAAACAAGATTAACTATTGGACTACAAAACACCACTAGGAGAGAACACGTCAAAACAAGATTAAATATTGGACTACAAAACACCACTATGAGAGAACACGTCAAAACAAGATTAACTATTGGACTACAAAACACCACTAGGAGAGAACACATCAAAACAAGATTAACTACTGGACTATACAACACCACTAGGAGAGAACACATCAAAACAAGATTAACTATTGGACTACAAAACACCACTAGGAGAGAACTCAGTCAAAACAAGATTAACTACTGGACTACACAACACCACTAGGAGAGAACATGTCAAAACAAGATTAACTACTGGACTACACAACACCACTATGAGAGAATATGTCAAAACAAGATTAACTACTGGACTACACAACACCACTATGAGAGAACACGTCAAAACAAGATTAACTACTGGACTACACAACACCACTATGAGAGAACACGTCAAAACAAGATTAACTACTGGACTACACAACACCACTAGGAGAGAACACATCAAAACAAGATTAACTACTGGACTACAAAACACCACTAGGAGAGAACACGTCAAAACAAGATTAACTACTGGACTACACAACACCACTATGAGAGAACACATCAAAACAAGATTAACTACTGGACTACAAAACACCACTAGGAGAGAACACGTCAAAACAAGATTAACTACTGGACTACACAACACCACTATGAGAGAACACATCAAAACAAGATTAACTACTGGACTACAAAACACCACTAGGAGAGAACACGTCAAAACAAGATTAACTACTGGACTACAAAACACCACTAGGAGAGAACACGTCAAAACAAGATTAACTATTGGACTACAAAACACCACTAGGAGAGAACACGTCAAAACAAGATTAAATATTGGACTACAAAACACCACTATGAGAGAACACGTCAAAACAAGATTAACTATTGGACTACAAAACACCACTAGGAGAGAACACATCAAAACAAGATTAACTACTGGACTATACAACACCACTAGGAGAGAACACATCAAAACAAGATTAACTATTGGACTACAAAACACCACTAGGAAGAACAGTCAAAACAAGATTAACTACTGGACTACACAACACCACTGGAAGAGAACACATCAAAACAAGATTAACTATTGGACTACACAACACCACTATGAGAGAACATGTCAAAACAAGATTAACTACTGGACTACAAAACACCACTAGGAGAGAACACGTCAAAACAAGATTAACTACTGGACTACACAACACCACTAGGAGAGAACATGTCAAAACAAGATTAACTACTGGACTACACAATACCACTATGAGAGAACATGTCAAAACAAGATTAACTACTGGACTACACAACACCACTATGAGAGAATATGTCAAAACAAGATTAACTACTGGACTACACAACACCACTATGAGAGAACACGTCAAAACAAGATTAACTACTGGACTACACAACACCACTATGAGAGAACACGTCAAAACAAGATTAACTACTGGACTACACAACACCACTAGGAGAGAACACATCAAAACAAGATTAACTACTGGACTACAAAACACCATAGGAAGAACACGTCAAAACAAGATTAACTACTGGACTACACAACACCACTATGAGAGAACACATCAAAACAAAAATTAACTACTGGACTACAAAACACCACTAGGAGAGAACACGTCAAAACAAGATTAACTACTGGACTACAAAACACCACTAGGAGAGAACACATCAAAACAAGATTAACTATTGGACTACAAACACCACTAGGAAGAACACGTCAAAACAAGATTAACTATTGGACTACAAAACACCACTATGAGAGAACACGTCAAAACAAGATTAACTATTGGACTACAAAGACACCACTAGGAAGAACACATCAAAACAAGATTAACTACTGGACTATACAACACACTAGGAGAGACAATCAAACAAGATTAACTACTGGACTACAAAACACCACTATGAGAGAACACGTCAAAACAAATTAACTATTGGACTACAAAACACCACTAGGAAAACACTCAAAACAAGATTAACTATTGGACTACACAACACCACTATGAGAGAACATGTCAAAACAAGATTAACTACTGGACTACAAAACACCACTAGGAGAGAACACGTCAAAACAAGATTAACTACTGGACTACACAACACCACTAGGAGAGAACATGTCAAAACAAGATTAACTACTGGACTACACAACACCACTATGAGAGAACATGTCAAAACAAGATTAACTACTGGACTACACAACACCACTAGGAAGAACAAAGTCAAAACAAGATTAACTACTAGACTACACAACACACTATGAGAGAACATGTCAAAAAGATTAACTACTGGACTACAACACCACATGAGAGACACGTCAAAACAAGATTAACTACTGGACTACAAACACCACTAGGAGGAACACGTCAAAACAAGATTAACTACTGGACTACACAACACCACTATGAGAGAACACGTCAAAACAAGATTAACTACTGGACTACACAACACTACTGTGAAAACATGTCAAAACAAGATTACCTATTGGACTACACAACACCACTAGGAGAGAACACATCAAACAAGATTAACTCTGGACTATACAACACTACTGAGAGAACATGTCAAAACAAGATTAACTACTGGACCCATCTCATGGTACTCTGGCGAACTCGTAGATGCTCATCTGCCTTTATCCTGGCGGCGGAGGGATAAATTGGATTGTGGTGGTGGGAGGGTCATTCCTTGGTACAGATAGGTAAATGTGACATGAGTAACAGGCATTGAATATTGAAAGTTCTTCATGATGAGTACAATGCTAATTGAATGAAAGTCTGGCCAAGTTGAAGTTGTTACCTAACTCATCATCCACAAGATACATAGTGAAATAAATATCAAAAGAAAAGATTTGATACAGCCTAGTCCATCACATTTCACTTTAACAATTCCAGATCAAATATCATGCACAAAATATGGATATCATATATAATGAAATGAAAACAATGTTGAACAAATGAATTTATTAACACCACTACAAATATTTGCTTAAGAATTTTCCAGTTATTGACCAGCAGAAGTGAATATCTGCTGTACACTTTTCAAGTCTTCAAATCTGGTATCATTATCAACTTGATGTTTCTCTAATGATAACAAATGTTGGATTCCAAGTCTATTTACGAATGATTGAACTCATATGCTCACAAGAATCTATTCAATCAGACACCCAACCATTATCCCTGACGGTTTTGATAGTTTACCCTTTAAACCTGACATTCCTTATTATAGGTTTTAATTATAAACATCTCAGGTCTCGAGTTGCTGATATATTGGTCTCATAACACATTTGTTAAAGATCAGTCGGTTGGATGCAAAATTATGTAGAAATGTTATATCGACACAATACAAGTTATTATGTTGTTTAGGAAGATGACTAACACATCGTTGTGAAATTTTCAGGGTTTTAAAATGCTTACTAAGTGCTTTCATGGAAAAAAACATACTAAAAGAATCATGAAATTGCCATTCTAAAAAGATAACAACAGAAGCTGCTGTTGAATATGCTCAATAATTCTGAAGACTAATTAGATTTAGACTTATTATTCTAAGAAAGGATATCAAAACCGAATCACATGACCATTTGGATGAATCAGAAATGCTTGAACTGATAACTATTCAAGGTAAGTTTCTTTTCATTATCAATCTAGCACATTCTAATTCATCATGCATGTTTTGTTTGGCTACATCATCGTGGTTGTTTTATGATTGTAGATGTGGTTAAATTTAATGCCTCAAGTATCTGGGTTATAAACAACCTAAGATATGCTGATGACACAATTCTCATGGCTACAAATGAACAAGATCTGCAAGACTTGATAGACATACTAGTGAGAAAGTGAAAAGAAAGGATTAAGCATGAATATAAAGAAAAAAGAGGTTATGGTTGTCTCCAAGAAACACCAACATGTAATATTAAAATAAACAACACAACACTGAAACAAGTCCATCGATTCAAGTATCTAGGAACATTCCTAACACCAGATGGAAGATGTACAACAGAGATTAGGAGTAGAATAGCTCAAGCAGCAGCTTTATGAAAATGAAGAACACACTATCGTGAACTCACTACCAATGACATTGCAAGCAGTACTCCAATGCTATATTGAACCAATACTTATGTATGGCAGCGAATCATGGACAATGAACAAACAATCAATCAGATCATTGGAAGCCACAGAGATGTGGTTTTACAGAAGAATGTTGAAATTCCATGGACAGCAAAGAAAACAAATGTGGAGGTTTTAAATCAGGCCTGCACACAAAAAACCTTATCAAAAAAAAAAGAATCAGACAATCAAGGTTCTTCGGCATATAATGCGAAGAAGGTTTAGAACATTTGGTGACTACAGGTAAAATTCAGGGAAGGAGAGATCGTGGAAGACAGAGGAGAAGATGTTGGATGGCCTGACATCATGGTTCGACAAAATATCGGCGTCAGAACTGATTACATGCACCAAGCAAAGAGAGTTGTGGAGAGACATGATCGCCTACGCCGGCAGGGCACTTGATTGATTGATCTGGGTTGTGCGTCTGCAAGCTGCACCTCCTCGTTTTGAAAATAAACGGAAGAACAAGCCAGTAAGCGAGCGCAGTTTCCCAGTGTCGATAACCAATTGCGCGCATAGTCTCTAACGGCTGAGCGTGCCTCTCTGCTTCTTCACGCGACGATGCTGATCAGGCTCCCAGCGATTAAGGGACAAGGTAGCGTCTGCTTAAGACGCTTCAGCGCGTCGTTGATCGTATCAAGTCGCTAAAATGATGTTCAAATAAGCTCGACAGGGGTCAAAGCGCATGGCGGTAACATGTGCCAGGGTTAGTGAAGGGCGCTAATCAAGACCCTGCCCCTTACCTCCACATGGTGACCCTGGAAACAGACTTCGGTTCCTATCTGGCTAAGGGGGTCAGGGATTGGGGAGAACTGCAGGTAGTGGTAGCAGTGCAAGCACGGAAAAGCAATGCAGGTCTGAAAATCCCTGAACAACGCACGCATCTCCTGGTCGATGTCCGATAAACTTTGCCCAAGTTCCCAAATGTACGAAACAGCAGGCGTCTGAGCCTCTGAGAACAAAATGCTAACTTCCCCAGAGTAAATGACTGAATTAATTAAAGGGATGAGGGGTGCATCCCAAAGCCGAGACATGGAGCGAAAACTTGGAGCCCTGTGCACGAGTCAAGCTCCGTGTCATAATGGTGCGAGTAGGTAAATGTGACGGCAGAGGTGAACACAATGGTCTTACAGCAGCTTCCCGTCCGATGGGAAAGGCTGCACCGAAGGATGAGAGGTGTATCCAAATTAGAAAAGAGGCCAACTCCCTGAGTAAAGGGTTGCAAGCAAATTGCCAGCTGTGGGGCTAGAATCAATAAGAAAGGTGCGTAACGAATCAAGAGCTTTGGCAAATATCTCAGAAAACACGGCAACGCAGCATTGTGACACTACATGGGAAGGTATGCGGGAAACCCCGTACATGAGGCTAGGCGGAGAAACCTATTGGGTAAAGTTGCCAGCGCAAATTCTAAAGTTGCGTTCAGTGCCTAACGAAACTGCCCTCCCTGGGATAATCAGGCAAGATGCAGGTTGCCAAAACCACTACAAGCGGAAGCCAAACCACTAACCCGGAAGAACTGAGGTGGGAATGGTTGGACAAGCGCAAATCATAAAAGTTGCATTTTAGCGTCTACTGAAACTGCCCTCCTGGGACAACCGGGCAGGGTACTGTTGCAATAACAACTAACATCCCGGAAAGAACTGAGGTGGGTGATGGTGGCAAGCTCAAAACTTCAGTTACGTTGCTAGTGCTGATTGAAGCGACCTCTAGAATATCTGTGAGCAGCCCCAGACCAGTGTTTCCCGGAGACAGGGAATATCCTTGCAAATTGCCAAGTAACGCACGCCGCGTAGCGGCGAGAATACTCCTACTCAGGAACAAACTCATCGTGGATAAAAAAAGTATGGCCAATAATGCAAATGCTTGACTGGTACAAACCCAACCATTGACATTGGCTAAGGGCAATACTTTTCGGACGTCGATCATCCTACACAGATGACGTCCAAATATCATGGCTCAGATCACATAAAGGCTAAGGCCAACATATGATCATTTGTTTGACAAAGCAACACAAAAAGGTGATACTTCCTGTGACTAGACCTAGATGGGTCGGAATAGTTTGGATCTTTACCGTAGCGATCTCACCCAGTCAGCGCATGTAAGCTAATACTCTTTGGCATAGATCTAAGCCCAAATTTACGGCACAAAAAGATCATTAAAGAGTGGTTATCTTGCGTTGCGTATGGAACAACCTCATAAAAGGCAGGAAGGCCGTTAGAGAAGTCACGATTATGCCTTCACTAAAACTAACTCTGTCCGAGAAAGAGTTACAAGGACAATAGGTCTCCTGCAACGATCACTCTTGAAGGATCTACGCTTCAAGTACCTCGGAAGTCGATGAGGCTCTCCGTATGGTTGAGGGACACCCATAAAAGGGTAATATAGGCCCACGCAAAAATCAATCAGAAGTGCAATACCAGGCGTCATGACTTTCCGTATGAATTAACAGCAGGCGTTCACGAAGAATAAGATACCTCAAGTTTGGTAATGCACAGTGTTTTACAGCAATTTTTTTATCCTGTGTTCAACTTGAAAGTTTGACTGTCTTCTCCTCTTAGATTATACACTTAATCTTAACTACTCTGAGATCAGGGATCACTGGCGAACAGACAAATCACTCCACACGTGGGACATGAACCCAGCACTTTTGGTGTCCGAGGCTATCACCCCCAGCACAAAAGCAAACAATTCTAAAATATCATGAACGGCAATGAATCACGATCAGCAATGAATCATGAGAAGATTACAGTAAGAGTGAGAGAGACAGAGAGAGGAATAAAAAAGGTAATACAAGATACCAACTACAGAAAGTAATACATTGATTGCGGTGATCCAACACAAATTTGTTGTTGCTACATTAGCAAATTTGACAAGGGTAAAAAAGAAGTCAGAACATTATTAAAACTTGACAATGAAACAAGAAAGTATATGAATAAAAAAAACTGATTGACCAGATACACATTTAATGAATGGCTAAGTGCTGCCTGAGTTATCCATTTATTTGTGTTGACAACTGCTAGAACTACTGGTAGCAGGACATGTTTTATGCTATACCTACTACATTTCTGTTGAATATTAGCATATCTGCTCTATTTCTGAAAACTAGTTCGCTTATATATATATATATAAAAAAAGGAATGTAAGAAACTATCATTTTACAGATATATCGCCTATGTGTTGTTGCGGCCCGCAAGGGAAGCAGAGAATAGTAACACTGCGACCTACACAGCATGTCGTAAGAGGCGACTGAGGTAGGGGCCTAGGAAGCTACCCTAGTAAATAAAAAGCATCACAGAAATTGGATGTGCTGGCCACTTGTAGGCGCATAATTCGCGCAACATACAATCGCTCTTAAACCCAGATCACATATAAATCACAAAGAGTGGTTAACAAGTGGTCAATGTGGAGCGTTCAAAGAAGAATTTTGCAGATACCTTTAAAAATAAAAACCCAATAAAAATAGCAGATAGTTCAAAGTTCTGCAGGTGCAATTCCCCAACAGCTGCTGAGGTTATGTGACAAGACAAGAAGTTAACTGCTCTCAAATCAACTGAATGTAGCATTAATATCAATGTTAGACTGTTAAAACAAGTGAATAGATTTGTGAAAACAAGTGAATAAATTTGTTAAAGATATTGGAACATGATAACATCAGATTGGACAACACAAATCAGAAATAAAGAACACAATAGACTAGAACAAAAATAGCATTGCATAAAATGATGATACTATTCAACAAGCTATTTTGTCATTGGTAGGAAGAATGAGAACTATTCAATGTTATCTACAGTCTATTCTTCAATCTAATCGTTAGATCTGGAAAATATAAACACCATTTTTAGGACATGCAGTCAGAAGAAATAGCTAAGGAAGAGACACTGGCGATGGATAGGACATACATTGAGAAGACCGACTGGAAGTATTGCAAGAGAGGCACTGTTTTAGAACCCACAGGGAAAGAGGAGTAGGGGAAGGTCTAGACAGACCTGAAGAAGAGAGCTGAAGGCTGATATTAAAAGGATAGGTAAAACATGGAAAGAATTGGAAGGATGGCAGGAGAGAGTAAGATGTTTGTTGAAGACCTGTGCTCCATTGGGAGTTGAAATGTGAAGAAGAGTTAATGGACAGTTTAAACCTACAACATGGAGGAAAGTTGTGAGAAGATAGAGAGTTATGATCATCTATGCCAGTCAGTAAATGAGATCAATGAATGAAAACTTGTCTCAACACTAACACAGTAGATGTAACTTGTCTCAACACTAACACAGTAGATGTAACTTGTCTCAACACTAACACAGTAGATGTAACTTGTCTCAACACTAACACAGTAGATGTAACTTGTCTCAACACTAACACAGTAGATGTAACTTGTCTCACAACACTAATAGGAGATGTAACTTTCATGCCCAAATATATATCTCACATGTTAATTTTATTCATTTTTTTCTATTCAATTCCAGCCAAATCAAACTTGACATCAATATCAACTATAGTTCCATCAAACTTGACATCAATATCTACTATAGTCCCATCAATATCTACTATAGTTCCATCCAATGTGACATGAATATCTACTATAGTTCCATCAAACTTGACATCAATATCTACTATAGACCCATCCAACTTGACATCAATATATACTATAGTTCCATCAATATCTACTATAGTCCCATCAAACTTGACATCAATATCTACTATAGTCCCATCAAACTTGACATCAATATCTACTATAGACCCATCCAACTTGACATCAATATCTACTATAGACCCATCCAACTTGACATCAATATCTACTATAGACCCATCCAACTTGACATCAATATCTACTATAGTCCCATCCAACTTGACATCAATATCTACTATAGTCCCATCAATATCTACTATAGTCCCATCCAACTTGACATCAATATCTACTATAGTCCCATCAATATCTACTATAGTCCCATCCAACTTGACATCAATATCTACTATAGTCCCATCAATATCTACTATAGACCCATCCAACTTGACATCAATATCTACTATAGTCCCATCAATATCTACTATAGTCCCATCCAACTTGACATCAATATCTACTATAGTCCCATCAAACTTGACATCTTTTCTTTTTCTTTTTTTCTCTCTCGTCCGCTTCAACTTAGACGGTTTCATCTCTGAAACTGATTTTGCGTAAAATCGTGTTTCAATTTCTTACAATGGCAGCAGCGTGCACATTGTAAATTACTTTACACTGGCAGCTGTGTGCTCAATGTACTCGTAATTAGTATTCCTCGCCATACAGGCAGATTTTCTCCGACTTCAGAGTACTCACGTTATCGTCCTGAGTAAGACCAGGGGACTCGAACAAATGCCAACAGTAAAACTTGACATCAATATCTACTATAGACCCATCCAACTTGACATCAATATTTACTATAGTCCCATCAAACTTGATATCAATATCTACTATAGACCCATCCAACTTGACATCAATATCTACTATAGTTCCATCAAACTTGACATCAATATCTACTATAGTCCCATCCAACTTGACATCAAATCATATAGTATCATATCTACTATAGTCTCATCCTGACATCAATATCTACTATAGTCCCATCAACTTGACATCAATATCTACTATAGCCATCAACTCATCAATATCTACTATAGACCCATCAACTGACATCAATATCTTATAGTCCCATCAATATCTACTATAGTCCCATCAATATCTACTATAGACCCATCCAACTTGACATCAATATCTACTATAGTCCCATCAAACTTGACATCAATATCTACTATAGACCCATCCAACTTGACATCAATATCTACTATAGACCCATCCAACTTGACATCAATATCTACTATAGACCCATCCAACTTGACATCAATATCTACTATAGTCCCATCAAACTTGACATCAATATCTACTATAGACCCATCCAACTTGACATCAATATCTACTATAGTCTCATCAAACTTGACATCAATATCTACTATAGTCCCATCAATATCTACTATAGTCTCATCAAACTTGACATCAATATCTACTATAGTCCCATCAAACTTGACATCAATATCTACTATAGTCCCATCAAACTTCATTATAATATCTCAACTTTATTGCTAGTAAAAAAAAACCCACTAACCTGTCTTTACTGCCTGTGTAATACTGCCTTTTAGAGCAGTGTAGGACAGCAAGGATATGAGCCTGAGGAATTTAATAGCCGCATGGCTAGTGCAGCCAAGAAAATTGTTATGGTTAAGATTTTTACTTTATGCCCAGTCATTAAAAAACTCCTTGATCGAACCTGGGTCTCCCAAATAGGAGCTTGTGCTGTAATTCATTTGGCCAGACACTCCTCTAGTAGTCAACATTTAAAGACAACTGTTCAATGCATGCGATGAATCATCTCTCACCATTCTACAAACGTATCTCTATGCTGCTGTCTGATAGTCCCCAATTAAGACAACAAATGAGAACTCAGATAACTGAATATTAATCACTGATGAATCTAACATTTCTTCCCCTACAGTTCAACAAAGGAACAATACTAAGTATAAATAAATTGTCCAACTTTACAATGGAAGAACAATATAGTAACAGACTTTCAACATAACAGTGGTATTCAACCTGTGGTACTAGAAGTCACTTCAAAGAGTAAGCAAACAGCATTTTTGTGTCAATATTTCTAGAGTCCTTACCTGGGGTGTTGGGTGAGAAGTAGGGGTTAGTACCTCACGGAAAATGATAGCCGTATCCTGGTTGTGTCCACGGATAGTAATGATCCTATTTGGTCCTCACTTCTCACCTAGCTCATGTTTGGCTCCACGTGCCACACCCCGGCAACAGTCTCGGCTGACTGGCTAAACAACATGAGTGGGCAGGAGTAATCCTGCTTAACCCTCCCACGTCCCCCCCCCATTTTCCCCTTACGTCCCTTCCCACTTCCTTCCCAGTTGCGACAAGAGGTGATAAGACACTGGCATTGCACCGAGCCAGATAGGGTCACACTGCTTGCGGGGACCCATGGTGAAGACGGACTCTGTGTTGGAAGGGAATAACGGGATGGGTGGAGATGCACAAAACACCTATGCACATGACGGACACGGCCATAGTGAATAGCCCAGAACCAGAGCTAGTGATAAAGGCCTGCAAGCATGGTGCACCTATGACTAGTGGGGATTGTACAGCGGTGAAATGTGCTCCCCCCAAGTTCGATCCAGTGACACCCTGATACCACATATCTGCCCGAAACTACCAGGGGCCCCAGATCAAGTTAGAGATCTATGTCTGACAACCTCTTTGGGATGAAATTGTTGCAACAAAACTCCAGACATAATGCCAATACAACACAAATATATTAGATACGAGCTCGACGCGCTCGGTTAACAAGGTCCCGACGCAGTGAAGCCCTCGCTCCGTGTGAAAAATATGTAAGGGATCCATTAATATACTACAGATAAACATATCAGGACTACAGAATAAAAAGATGGAGCTCGAAAGAACTCTACAACAGAGTAATGTCCACATTGTCCTTATACAAGAAACCATCTTACCTCAAAGAGGAGTTAACATCACAGGTTACACCCAATACAAATGCGAGTGCAACAGATGTCAAGGACTCATGACACTGATAAGAAATGATGTGCAGGCAGAAGTCCACAACAGACCACACAACAACATAGACACCCAGACCATCCAAGTGTGGTTTGATGGAGTGAGATATACTGTACATAACATCTATTGCCCACCAACCTGCACCTCTGACCAGCCATTCAAGGAACCCATGTACACCAGAACAATTATTGCAGGAGACTTTAATGCACACACACCAGCCCTAGGTTACAAAGATTACAACAAAAGAGGAAGAGACATTGAAGACCTGTGTAACTCATCCAACCTCACGTAATGCAGAGCTCAGAAACCAAACCAACACTTCTACACAGAGCCCATGGTACGAATAGCAGACCAGATCTTACCATAGTATCAGCTGACATTATAGATGCAACAACTATCACTGTCTTGGATGATATAGGTAGCGACCATCTCCCCATACTTATCTCTGTTACCACCAAGCAACTCAGAAGCTCAGTCTATAGAAATAGAAAGTTCTGGAATTTCAGAAAAGCAGACTGGCCGCTCTTCGAGAACCAGACCAACATAGGCATGGACAAAATTGACCTCACTGGAAATATCGATACTGTCTTTGCTAACATATGTTGTAAAATACTGGAAGCTGCAAGAAAGGCCATTCCAAATGGAAACACCAGAAAATATAAGCCATACTGGAACAAAGATCTAGAAAAAGCAGTGATGGATAGAAGAAAGCAAGGAAGCAAGCTGAAAAAGAACCTAATCGAGTTAATAAAACCAATTATAATCGCTTGACTGCTAAAGTTAGCTTCTAATTAAAGCAGCAAAGAAGATGAAGTGGCAAGACACGTGTCAGAAACTT
>JADZMA010001805.1:0-14842 GCA_020796225.1 Arion vulgaris
ATTAAAAGATTTTCTTTTTGTTTTTTTAAACTCCACTAAATTTAATCAATTCCAGTTCCTTTATGTATAAACTACACACTAAGATGTTTAACAGTCATTTTGTGTATAAACTACACCTAAGATGTTTAACATTCATTTTGTCCCTCAGTGAAACATTTCTGTGGACGCCCATGGTCAGTCTTGTTCTACTCTTGACTTGGAATAATCTGTTAGATCTCATCCCACTTAGATCTTCTTCTTCTCTTAACTTCCATTGAAGCATAAGACACATCAACAGATTCCCACCAACCAGATCTGTCTTGAGCAAGCCAGCTTAGTTCTTTCCAGTTCTTTCTCACCTCTTCATGGGCGTGCTATGGGTCTCCTATCAGAGACAGACGATAATGCGTAGGTCCTGTATTAAATTTAAGCACATAATAGAACCCTTGGCAGTTCAATATCGAGAAGAGCAGGCTGGAAAGCCGCTGCCCGGACAAAATTCATTAGACAAGATAAAAATAAAATTCACAAAATATATTCACCATTTTCAAAATCCCATTGGGGACCTTCGCTGGTGCTACGGAGTTCGTGCACTGCCGCTGAGATCTTCCTGTGTACGAAAGAGATCGGAACGCCTATTTTTACTCACCGAAGTGCAAATATGATGGTCCAATCAATCAATCAATCAATATATCAATCAATCAATCAATATATCAATCAATCAATCTATCAATCAATCAATTAATTAATCAATCTATCAATCAATCAATCTATCAATCAATCAATCAATCAATCTATCAATCAATCAATTAATCAATCAATCTATCAATCAATATATCAGTCAATCAATCAATTACAACAATGTCCGTCTTCTTCTTCCCAGAATGTCCATATCAACCACTTGTTAAACTACTCTTTGGATTTGATGTGATCTGAGCCTAAGATCGATTCCCGTTGTGCCAGTTATGCACCTACAAGTAGACCAGCACATCACATTACGCGACGCTTCTTATTTACTAAGGTAACTTCCTAAGCCTACCTCAGTCGCTTCTACGACATGACTTGTAGATGGCAGTGTTATTATACTTTGCTCCCCTTGTGAGCCCCGGCAAAACACAGACGACAAACAGCAACAACACTATGCTCGTGTCTGCTTATACTAGAATATTTCAAGTTACACGTCTTCTTATAATATTGAAAATGACACGTGTGTGCTTAAAATATTTCAACTGACACAGTTATGATTGGTTAAATGATTTGAAAATGTCAAATGTTCAAACAGGCCAAAGTTCGTCAACCGTTGTACCTACCCTTCGTGTCAAGTGACTTCCTGTCAATGATTGGGACATTAAGGAATGTAAATTGCGTGTCTTGGGAACACGGATTCTTTTTGATTCCTTGCTTGATCTGTGTCCCAGGATATTAGTCCCATGTTCTTGTGTGCTACCCAATAGTGGACATTTAATATAGTTTGGATATCAAGTATTAAGTCTGTTATCTCGAGGTAACCCTGGTTTGGATTCTGTTAAGTCTGCAAGTACTTTGTTTATTTTCTTCGCTGCCAGGGAATGATACCAATCGTGCTTAGAAGAATTTGCATTGAACAATTTCTTCTATGACTACCCAACGAGAAGTGTTTTACTGCTGCCAAGTAAGTGCACTGGGATTAAGGAGTAAGGGAAGAAAGCATCTAGGATTATTCTACGATTAGATATTTCTTCTTATATAGTTAGACCATTGTTAATGCTAGATTGTATAGTGTTGAGCAATCTATGGCCCGTGGACTGATCCGGCCCGGTATACATTTTTGATAGGTCCTCGAAGTACATTGTAAGATTTTGGAAATTACCAAATCTTTGAGATAAGTAACATTAATTTAGCAAAAGTACCCACAAAGACGAATAATAATTCCTCTTTTTAAAAATCACCTTTAAAAAGAAAAGTTGTTAAAGAGGATTTCCTCAAATTTCTAGGTTATGCAAGTAAAACACGCGTTCATACAAAACGAACTCAAATGCTGCAGAGACAGTGTCTGTCGGAGTCTTTGCTAAACTAAAACTAAAACTTGATATTCCCAGTCCAACGTATGTGTGTTAAAGCATGGGTATATAATAAGGCAGTGGAAAAACGTATATTTGCTTTTGAATATAAGTGTTACAGAAGAGTACTCCGTACATCACAGAGAGAGAAGAGAACAAATAGATATATCCAGAATGTGCTTAAAATCATAGAAAACTGACTGATGCTACAAATAAAAATGAGAAAATTTAAGTATTTTGGGAATATAAAAAGACACGAAGAGATGGAGAAGACTAATATGGAAGGCGACATCCCGGCAAAAAAAATTAAAGAGGAAGACCAGTTAGAAAATGGATTCTCTCTCTCGCGATCCCGGCCTAGACTGATGAACCAACTTTTATCATAAATTTTTCCGTGTTTTTAAGGGACTCCGTTCCTCCGTACAGCTTCTCGCGAAGCTCTGTGTTATAGGGCCAGGTTTCTTTTCTTAGACCTGCTATCAGCTGACAATCTTGCAGTACGTGCTCTGCCGTCATGTTCGCCTTTTCGCAGGGCACAGGCTAGTTTGCCAATTTTAAATTGCAGGCTCAACCACCCATGCACAGAATAAAGCCTGCTCAGACTGCACAGTGTGCATGCCAGACAGAAACACAGACTCCAGAGCACATCCTGCAGTCATGTCCATCATACATACACCAACGAAATGAAACATGGCCTCAGGAACAAAGCTTACAGACCAAGCTATGGGGAACTCTCTAGGAACTCCAACTGACATGCAGCTTCATAGCGGCAACCCATCTCATGATTTAGACCAGCATACGAAACCGAACGCAAAGAAGAAGAAGTAAATTTGTTAAACAAAAAATGGATTCAGAATGTAACTGATGAATTCAGCATGATACCTGCGGAAGCGGGATATATGCCCTATGCGAGAAAAGGATTCTGAAGAACCGTTATGGTGGCAAAAATTTGATCAGAACAAACTATTTGATGACGATGTATAGTTGTGCATGCCGGTAGGTGCGGCCGGCAAGACGGAAAACCAGGGAGAGAAAACCCAATAGATACGTCGATCAACACAGAACAGGAGTTGTTAGCCTAAACACACTGAGATACATGATTGGGAGGAGATCGGAACAATTATGGACATGTCCTATGTACGATGAAGATAAACCTCAGATGAACAATGAAGGTGATAAAAACAGTAAATGTTTGCGCAAACAGAATGAGGCTTCATCACTAAATATGATTAGTACACACGTGTAAGCCTCTATAGTGGTTCATGGTACGTAATGAGTTAACAGACTATACTTCTCCATATCTTTGATTAATAACTTGATCATAATTTCTATTTCAGTGGAAATGGCGAGGCCCTCTTCATTATAATTCGTCTGCTTCTGGCCCTCTACAGTATTTATACACTCATTCATTACTTCATCAGCACCAGGAGCAGGAGGGTAGCAACTATAGTTTACTTCACAACCTGGTCATACATTTCTACTCAGTCTAAACCCGGTAGGCGCTGCTGTATTAAGTCTTTGTTTCTACCGGTAAGTCAATTGAGCATACCATATATGTATATTCATCTCGTAGCGTTATACCTTACATAGAGCCTGCAAGTAATTTCTCCTTACCGCTCTATCCTGGCCAACTCGCTCAGTATCTTATATGGAATTGAGTCGGATATTTCTTGCCTCTCTCAGCAAAGTTTGTTTCATGATTTCCCACCATTCTTGAACTCTGACGTCCACTTCAATGCCTGCTTTGATATTCTTTGATCATTTCTTCTCAAGGTGTGTCCAACATATTTCCATCTTCTCCTTCTTATAACAGTTGTCACTAGTGGTTGACCAAACATGTCTCTGATTTCATCACTTCTTCTGAATTCGTTATATTCATTATTTTTTCGCAATCTATTTTCAAATGCATTCAACTTGCTTTCTATGTCTTTAGTCAATTTCCAACTCTCGCTGGTAAATGTTGAAATTGATACAACATTTCAATTGAAAATTTGTAATTTAGTTTTAAACTTTATAACTTTTTTCCATATTTTTTTTTTAATTTTTAAAAACCCGATGTTGTTTTGACAATTTGTGGTATAATTTTTAAAAGGAACAAAAATTTTTAGTTTTCCAAAACAAGATTATTTTAAAGTTATTAGAACTTTCCGGGACAGAGAAGAGAAAAAACAAAGACATCCTACAAGATTTGATATCAAGAAGCTTTGGGTTCATAAAAACACATGTCCTGAAGATAAATTTTTTCCAATAGTTAAAGTCACATTGGCCCCAAAATGGTAAGGGAAAGGGGGGTTATGGAGGCGAAGGGGGAAAAACAAAAAAGGTGGGTAGGACATCAAAGAAGCATGCAGGGTTGGGGAGGTGAGACAGGGGGGAAACGGGGAAAAAGTGGAAAGGGGTTTCATCGGAAGTAGCTGGTTGCTAAAGGGTACGGGGGGACAAACGGCAAAAAGGGGTAGGACATAAAAGGAAGCATGCATGGTTGCGGGGAGTGCGAGACGGGGGGACGAACAAGACGAAAGTGGTAGTAGGACAAAAAGAAAGGGAAATGGGCTGGAGGGGAAGGGGCGAAAAGGCGAAAGGGTAGCAGGACATCAAAGAAGCAGGGATGGTTGCTGGAGGGAGACAGGGGGACGAAAAGAGAAAGGGGGTGGGAATCAAAGAAGTATGCAGGTGGTTGCTGGGGGGAGACAGGGGGACAAAATACATAAAAATTTGGGAGGGGACATCAAAAAAGGGCAGGGAATTTTGGAGGCGAGACAGGGGGGAACAAGGCGAAAGTGGTAGCAGGACATCAAAGAAGCATGCATGGTTGCGGGCGGATACAGGGGGACGAAAAATGAAAGTTGGTAGGGACATCAAAGAAGCGCATGGTTCCCGGAGGGAGACAGGGGACGAACAAGACAAAAGGGTGGTAGGGGGACACCAAAGAAGCATGCATGGTTGGGGAGGGGAGAGGGGGGGGAAAATAAGGCGAAAGTGGTAGTGGGGACATCAAAGAAGCATGCATGGTCGCTGGGGGCGAGAAGGGGGACGAAAAAGACGAAAGGGGTAGTAGGACATCAAAGAAGCAGCTTTTGGTTGCTGGGGGGGAGACGGGGGACGAACAAGACGAAAGTGGTGGGGACATCGAAGCAGCATGGTTGCGGGGAGGGGAGACAGGGGGCGAAAAAGGGGGAAAGGGTAGGGACATCAAAGAAGCATGCATGGTTGCTGGAGTGCGAAAAGGGGGACGAAAAAGACAAAAGGGTAGGGGACATCAAAGAAGCAGCATGGTTGCGGGAGGAGACGGGGGGACGAACAAGACGAAAGTGGTAGGGACATCAAAGAAGCATGCATGGTTGCTGGAGGAGAAGGGGGGGGAACAAGACAAGTTAGTGGGACATCAAAAAAGCATGAAGGGTTGCTGGGGGTGAGACAGGGGGACGAACAAGACGAAAGTGGTAGCAGGACATCAAAGAAGCATGCATGGTTGCGGGAGTGCGAGACGGGGGAACGAAAAGACAAAAGGTGGTGGGGGGACAAAAAGAAGCATGATGGTTGGGGAGTGGACAGGGGGCAACAAGACGAATTTGGGTGGGGACATCAAAGAAGCAGCATGGTTGCTGGGAAGGGGGACGGGGGGGGGACGAACAAGAGAAAGGGTAGGGGGACATCAAAGAAGAATTGAACATGACGCGGGAAGAGGCGGAGAACTTCCCAGATTTTTTTGAAGGGGCACTGTATTGAAAGTGACGTTCCACCAGGGACATCCCACTACTTCTGCACACCTTTTGGGTTTTTGAACAATGCAAAAGTATTGGTATTCAGAAAACTATCATTCAAAGAATGTATTTGATGGGGTTTCTTCATCAAGCAGCTTATCAGGGGCAGAATTTTTGCCCCCCCAAAACAATCTTGGGAATTTTTTCTTCAGGCCAGATGCCCCTGTTTTCGAAGTCGTTGGCCCAAACCATGGTTTACACTTGGGAATCCATTTTTCCCGGGTTTTTCCTTTATTATCCTCTTTGCCGGGCCTTCCATGAAAAGCTTCACCGGGCCCTTCGTGTTTTCATATGTCCAAACTACTTCTTTTCCTTTCTTATTTGTGGGATAAAAATTTTTTTTTGGTTTTGGAGTTTTTTCAATAGATCTATTTGTTTTCTCTGTCCAAGATATACGGAGGCCTCTTTAACACTTATATTCACAAGAAAGTATAGGGTTTTTAGTTTTTTTACAAATGTTTTTTTTTGTTTTTAAATACTTTTCCCACAGAAAAGCCCTCGTCTCACCCCTTTCAGTGTTAGACTTCAAACTGATAAACACAATTCAGTGTCTGAGTCAGCCAGAAGATGAGCGTACAAAAATTTCGAAACATCATCCCAAATTTTCCGGGTTTTCCCAAAGATAATGTCAAAAAAACCTTCCGGGAAAGACTTTTTAAAAGGGAAGTCGTAATTTTTGACAATTTAGAATGGGGGAAAATGGGTAAACATTTTCGGATTCCAAACGGGACAAACAGGAAAGAACGATATTAAAAAAAAACTTAAAAAATTAAATTCACCAAAATACAAATAGAAGAGGACAATTTGGGAAAAACTACCCCCAAAAATTGTATTTCAGGTTCCCGGGTATTTATCAAATATTCCCGTATTGGCACCAATTATAAGGTAATTTTTTTCACTGCCCCTTTTTAAAACCAAGAAGGGCCCTCTTGACATTCAGAAAAAACGTTCATATTCTAAATTTTTGGGTTTTTGTTATCATTGATCACATGATCAGCCCCCCGACCAATCAAAATCCCCAGTTCAGCATCAATGGGTTGGATTCAAAATTGATATTTCGAAATTTCTTTTGGGAAAAGAAAAGGAAAGTTGGGTTAACCCCGTTATTCAGACTAAAACAATTGGAATAAATTGTTTTTAAAAATGTTTTGTTTTTTGATGCCATTGTTACAGTTTATTTTTTTGGAAATTAAAAATTAAAAGAATATGGGAAATTGGAAAAAAAGGGGTTGTTATTTTGATAAAATTCCCAAGAACTTTGATTATTTAACCTTTTTCGATTTTTTCTTCTAAAATGTTATTTTGGGGGGTTTTATAACTTTCCTGTAACGGGGCAATCCATTGTCTTATAAAGGCTGGTTGTTGTCCCATATTTCCCCTTTTAACCTCTGCATCATCTGGTCAATTTCCATTATAAGGCTTTATATGAAGGGCGGTGGTTTACTTGTTCTGGGAGGGAATTCATTTTGCAGATATCCCTGAGTGTGTATAGATACCCCCAAAAGTTTGGGGGGCCCCGGAGTCGTAATAAAAGGGGATTTCTTTTAATATGCAGGAAAATGATAAAATCACATATCCCCCAAATTTATTCCATATGTTTATTTTTCTTCAAAAGTTTAATTCAACCAACGGGGAAACCCCCCAAAATTTTTTTAAAATATTTTAAAAACCCACTATTTGTGTTTTGTAGGGATCTGAGCCAAGGGGGAGGTAGGGGGCCAGTTATGCACAAAAGCGGTCACACATGGGGGTTTTTCAGACATTTTTATTTCCCCCATTGTTCTTCAGGCCTCCCCCCCAGTCCCCCTTTTAAGGACCCCCTTGAAACGCAGTGTTCCCATTATTGCACCCAACTTATTCCCTGTAGGTTGTAGTGTTACTATTATTGCATCTTAATACCCCTTTTAGGGGGAGTGTTATTTTTTATTGCATCTACGACACCCCTTTTGTGGGGAAAAGGTTACTTTTTGTTTTTACGAAGGCCTTGTAGGTTGCGGGAAAAACTTATTATTGCACCCATGAAAAGCCCGGGGGTTGATGTTACTATTTTTGGGCATCTCGACATGTTTGGTAGGGTTAGGTTACTATTTTTGAAAAAAGACATCCCCTTGTGGGGGTTGGGGAAAAGTTCCCAATTGGGCATTTTACGAAGCCTTGTAGGTTAAAATTTTATTTTTAGCATCTACGACAGCCAGGGGAGTGTTATTTATTATTGCACCCTTAAGGACATGCCTTGTAGGTTGTAGTGTTCCCATTTTTTAATTTTACGAACCCTTTGGGGGTTGAGTGTTCCCATTATTGCACCCTACATTTTTTGGTTTGTGGGTGTTACTATTATTGAAAACCTACGACATTGCCCCCAAGGCTGCGGTGTTACTTTATTGCATCTTCAATTTTTCCCCTTTGTAGGTTGTAGGTTACTATTATTGCATCTACAACGTTTTTAGGTTCAAAACTTATTATTGCATCTTAGACATGTTTTTGTAGGTTGCGGGGGATTATTATTGCATTTTTACGACATCCCCTTGTAGGTTTTGGTGCGGGCCTTAAATTTATTGATCCACGCTTTGAAGGTTGGGGTGTTACAAATTAGCATCTTAGGGCCCCCGGGTAGGTTGTTACTAATTGCATCTAGACACCCCCTGTGGCTGGGTAAAAAACTTATTATTGCATCCACACATCCCCTTGTAGGTTGCAGGTTACTATTATTGACCCAGACAGCCTTGTGGGTTTGCAGTGTTACCATTTTGACCCCCCATTACGCCCCGTAGGTTGTAGTGTTACTATTTTGCATTAAAATCCCCTTGTGGCGCAGTGTTCCCAATTGCACCTTACGACATGCCTTGAGGCTGCAGTGTTACTATTTTTTGGGCCACTTTGTTTTGTAGGTTGCAAAATTTCATTATTGCACCCACGACATGCCTTGTAGGTCGCAGCCATGATTATTGCTTTCCACGAGCCCAGGTTGCAGTTTTTCATTATTGCACCCACGACATCCCCTTGATTGCAGTGTTACTATTATTGCATTTTTCGACATCCGGTGGTTGCAGTGTTACTATTATTCACCCTTACGCCTTGTGGCTTGGTGTTACTATTTTTTATTTTACAAATTCGCCTTGTAGGTTTGCAGTGTTACTTTTTTGCATCTTACGACATGCCTTGTGGGTTTCAGTTTATTTTTATTGCATTTTACGACATGCTTGGGGTTAAAAAAAATTACTATTATTGCATCTACGACATCCCTTTGGGGCCGGGTTTAGTGTTCCCAGGCACCACAGCCCTGGGGTTTGCAGTGTTCCCATTTTTGGGGATCCATTCCCCCCCTTGGAAAGGTGCGGCATTTTTTATTTGTTACTTTCCCCCTGAGGCTGGGTGTTACTATTTTTTAACCCCACGAACGCCCGGTTGTAGTTTTAAATTATTATTGCATCTACGAACCCCTTTTTTCGGGAAAAATTTTTAAATTCACCTTTAATCCCTTTGTAGGCGGGTTTTACCCCCCAATTAAATTGCTTTAAAACAGCCTTGGGGGTTTTTTAGGCATGAATTATTGCATTTTTACGACATCCTTGTAGGTGGGAAAAATGTTTTTGGGTTTTAAAAACGCAGCCTTGAGGTTGAGGTTAATATTATTGCATCTTACGACATGTTTCCGGTTTGAAAGGCCTTTTTTGATCTAAACATCCCTTGCGGGTTGGGTGTTATTTATTATTGCATCTACGACACCCCTTTTAGGTCGGGGTTACTATTATTGCATCTACGACGCCTTGTAGGTTGGGTTACTATTATTACCCAGACACCCCTTTGTAGGTCGCAGTTTTAAATTATTATTGCTTTCGGGGACATGCCTTGAAAATTGCAGTGTTACTATTATTGCATTTTAACACCCCCTTGTGGGTTTGCAGTTTTAAATATTATTGCTTTCAGACATCCCTTTTAGGTCCCGTGTTATTTATTGCATTTTACGACATCCCCGGTAGGTTGCAGTGTTACTTTTAAATTGCTTACACATGTTTTGAGGTCGCAGAAGGATATTATTGCATTTTACGACATGCCTTGTAGGTTGCAGTGTTACTATTATTGCACCCACAAATTAGCCCAGGTGGGAGTGTTATTTATTATTGCACCCCCATGACACCCCTTTGGGTAGGTTGCAGTGTTACTATTATTGCACCCTTACGACATCCCCTTGTAGGTTGCAGGTTACTATTATTGCATTTTCACATGCCTTGAGGTCGTAGTGTTACTATTATTGCATTTTAAAATTTTTTCCTTTGTGGGTTGGTGTTACTTTTTTTGTATCTTACGACATGCCTTGGGTTGTAGTGTTACTATTTTTGGGGCATCAAACAACTTTTTGGGGGGTTTTTGGTGGGGGTTAAATATTAGGGGGCATCCACACATGCCTTGTATTGCAGTGTTCCCTTATTGCATCTTACGACACCCCCTTTAGGCTGGTGTTATTTAAAGCCCCCTTACAGGCCCCGGTAGGTTGAAAAAGGATTTATTATTGCATCTTACGACATCCCTTTTAGGTCGCAGTTTTACTATTATTGCACCCAGAACCCCTTTGGGTTGGTTGCAGTGTTATTTATTATTGCATCTACAATGCCCTTGTGGCCCGGGTTTTAACTATTATTGCATTTTACACATCCCTTTTGTAGGGCAGAAATTATTTTTGGGATTTTACGACATCCCTTGGTAGGTTTGGGGGTTAATAATTGCATCCACTTTCCTTTTGGGGGGTTTGGTGTTACTTTTTATTGCACCCGGGCCAGTTTTGTAGGCCCCAAAAAGGTTATTTATTATTTTTTCCACGACACCCTTGTGGTTGAAAAGGTTACTATTATTGAAACCCAACGCACCCCTTTGGTAGGTTGTAGTGTTCCCATTATTATTTTTCGACATCCCCGTAGGTTGTAGTGTTACTTTTTTTGCATCTTGCATCCCTTTTAGGTCGCGGTGTTACTATTATTGCATCTTACGACATGCCTTGGGGTTTTGCATTTTTACTATTATTGCATCTTACGACATCCCTTGGGGTTTGCAGGATTATTATTGCATTCAGACACCCCCTTTGGCCGGTTTTAAATATTATTGCATTTTTACGACATCCCTTTGTGGGTTTGGGGTGTTACATTTTGATCTGAACGCCCAGGTGCGGTGTTCCTTTATTGCATTTTACGACGCCTTATAGGTTGCATTTTAATTTATTATTGACCCAGACATCCCTTTAGGGGGTGTTTTTAAATTATTGCATTTTAAAAATTTTTGTAGGTTGCAGTGTTATTTTATTTTTTGGGCTTTCACGACACAGCCCTTGTGGTTCAAAGTGTTCCCAATTTTTGGGCACCACGACATCCCCTTAGGTTGAAAAGTGTTACTATTATTGCATCTCTTCTCCCCGGGGGTTTGGTGTTACTAATTGATCAGAATGTTTTAGGTTGAAAGTGGGTTTTACATTATTACTCTTCACGAATCCCTTTGTGGGTTGCTTTGCCTTTTTGCACCCACATTACGCCCTTTTAGAAAACATTATTGCACCCACATTCCCCCCCGGGGTTTTGCATTTTACTTTTTATTGCACCCTTTACAACCCCTTTGGAGGTTGATTTTAATATTATTGCATTTTCGAAGCCTTGTAGGGGGTAGCGTTATATTTTGCACCCTTTTTGGAACCCCCTTGTAGGGAAAGGTTATTTATTAGCACCCTTACGACACCCCCGGGTGGGTTTGCGGGTTTTTTTATTATTGCACCCACGACATGCCTTGTAGGTCGCAGTGTTATTTATTGCACCCTACACCCCGGTGGTTGTAGTGCACAATTGCACCCTTCGACATCCCTTTGGGTGGTCCAGTGTTACTATTATTGCATTTACGACATCCCTTTGGGTTGAGTGTTATATTAGCATTTTCGACATGCCCGGGTCGGGTGTTACTATTATTGCCCCCAGCCCGCCTTATGGGTTTTGTGTTACTTTTTGCATTTTACGAAGCCTTGTAGGTTGCAGTGTTCCCAATTTTTGGATTTTAAACCACATCCCCCTTGGGGTTGCAGGGTTCCCATTATTGCATTTCCACATGTTTTGGGGTTTAAAAAAAGTTTACTATTATTGCATTCACTTTGGCCCTTGTAGGTCCAGTGTTTTTATTTTTGGGGATTTTACAATCCCTTTGGGGTGGTTGCAGTGTTACTATTATTGCATTTTTACGAAGCCTTGTAGGGTTGTAGTGTTACTATTATTGATTTTACGACATCCGAGGTCGCGTTACTTTATTGCACCCAGACATCCCTTGTAGGCTGCATTTAAAATTATTATTGAATTTACGACAGGTAGGCGGGTGTTACTTTTTTGCATCTTACGACATCCCCGGGTCGCAGTGTTACTATTATTGCATTTTACAACCCCTTTTGTAGGTTGTAGTTTTAAATATTATTGCATCTAAAAGGCTTCCAAGGTTAAGTGTTACTATTTTGCACCCACGACAGCCTTGTAGGTTGCAGTGTTAAAAATTTTTGGCACCCTTTGACACCCCCGGTGGTTTGTAGGTTATTTATTGCATTTTTACGACATCCCTTTGGGTGGTTGAGTGTTCCCTTTATTGCATCTTACGACATGCCTTTAGGTTGTAGGTTATTTTGCCCCCTTTTCCCAGCGATAGTTTCTTCCATTTTTTAAAGGATTAGGGTTTTTGGGTTTTTCGGGTAAAACGGGAAAGACTGATTTGCTTTTTCGCCCTCAGTCTGATAGCGATCAGCTCTCATTTCCGGGTTTTTCCCATTGAGAAAAGTACCCAAGAAGGACATCAGCTTAAGATTGTTATTCTATCTTTTGGGTTCATTTTTTTTTCCCCAGGGGGATGATGGAAGAGTTTTTTTACTTTCCCGCAAGGTAGGGTTTTTTATCCCCTTCCCACTTTTTTTTTGGGCCCAACCCCATGAAGGCGGAAGTTCAATTTCCCCCCTTTTTTTAGATCAGAATGTTTGTTGCCAGTCATGTGTCCACAACATTTCTATAATGTTATCTATCTATCTGTCTCAAAAGTCTTCCCCCGTTCTTTTCTATCTATCTGTTTAACGTCTTCCTTTCCCATCATCTATCTGTCTCAACGTTTCCCCGTTTTCATCTATCTGGGTTTCCGAATTTCCTCCGTTCTATCTATCTATCTGTTTCAACGTTTCCCCTTTTTCTATCTATCTGTCCCAACGTCTTCCTGCATTTTCCATCTGTCTCAAAAGTCCCCCCCGTTCTATTATTATCTGTTCCCCAAAGTCTTCCTGTTCACCCCCCTATCTGTTCTACGTCTTTTCCCCATACCATTGACCGATTCTTTTCCGTTGTTAAAAATAAACCCGAAAAATTGTCCTTTGGGTTTTGGGCGGGCGCCCATGTGTTGCCGGGGTGTTTTAAAACAAAAAAATAAACCCCTGTTACCCCCAAAAACATGTCGCAAGAGGCGACTGAGGAGAGGCCCAAAAAGTACCCAGTAAAAAAAGCACCGAAAAAATGCTTTACCACCTTTTGAAAATTTAAACGATAGTCGTTTTGGCTCAGATCACAAAATAGATCAAAAATTATTTAACAAGGGTTGAAATGGAGCGTTCAAAAAGAAGAATCTGGAAAGTTGGGGGGACTGTAGTAAAAATATTCCACTGTTAACCTTTTAACCCAAGGTTGTCGCGATTCACTATTGTGACGTGAAATTTGGTTTTTATGTTCTACGTCCTCGGAGGGGGATACTTTTTTTTTGCCTCCCCTTTCCAAGCGAGACTAGGCCCCCCGTTTTTGCTGCTGGGGCGGCCCCAAAAAAGGGAAAACAAACCTTTTTGACCTTTCATTCTAGTAAATAGGAAAAAACCATTCCAAAATTTTCCGAAAATATTTTGGATATGACTTTAACCATTTTTTAAAATTTCCTTTTTTTTCTATCACAACCCTTAACACAGGCAAAAAATTTATCCTGTTTGGGTTTTTTCTTTTCAATATATGGATAAGATGATGATGATTATTGATTATGACAGATGATGAAGGGTGATGATGGAAGTTTATGGGGATGAAGATGAAGATTGAAGATGATGATGATGTGATAAAGATTATTATGGGTAATGAAGATTTATGAAAGATGGTAATATATGCCCAATGTTGAAGTGAAACAACTTAGAAATTCCCGATATAAAAATTTATTGGGGAAACATTCAATTTTTTATTGAATTATATTTTTTTTGGGAAAGAAAATCAAAGTGTTCAATCAAAAAAAGAAAAAGGGCAATTTTCGTTAATAATCTTGTGTGTAAAAATACTAATCATTTTCGTTAATTTAAACCTTTTGTAAAAATTGTAAAATTTTTTTTTTATTTTTAAAATATATTTACTTAAAAATTAAAAAATATTTATTTGTGTCATGTTTGAAGATTTTTAAAATGTTCCAGAAATAAAATAATTTAAACTTGTTTTGAAATTTATATGATTACTTTGTTTCCTTTGGGGATTTGTATTTATCTGAGCCTAAAATAAGACCGGGAAATTTTTGTAAGAGACGAAAAGGTAGTCCTAGGAAACTACTTGGTAAATTAAAAAAGGTCGCAGAAATCGGGGTGACTGACTCAGACGCATAATTTAATAAAAAGTACAACCCCTTCCAAGCCCCGGGGTCACATAAAACCCCAAAATAACAAAAAGTGGTTTAACAAGTGGTCCATATTTGGGGACTGAAGAAGAAGAAGAAGTGAAGATCATAGCTTTTAAATAGTAACAAAAAAATACAAAAAATAAATAAAAATAATATAATACCCAAAATAAAATAGAATTTAAAAAGAAATTTTAGGGCTTTAAAGTAGAGGATGCTCGCCCTTGTTATGGGGGGTTTTTGGTTTTGCCCCGGTGGAGCGGGGTCTGATATTTTTCCCCCGAGATCTTTTGATCCTGTAGGTGGGGGACAGAGTTCCTAGTCATATCTCAGTGAGGTGAGGGTCGAGTTTTTAGTCAATTCTGAGGTGAGATCGAGGGTTTCCCCCTCATTCTCTGCAGGAAGCCAGGGGTTCCAAAATTCTATGGGTGA
>JADZMA010001806.1:0-14839 GCA_020796225.1 Arion vulgaris
TGGGGCATGTGAGAAGAATGAAACTTATCAAAGTTATCAAAGGTTTGGATGTAATCGAATGCACATGTCCTAAAAGTGTAGAAGTAGCCTATGTGTTTAGGGGCCTACCATACCAATGTGCAACATAGTATACACGTTCTTTGCAAAGATCAAACATATCACAAGAGTGATTAAAATTGGTCGTAAGGAACGAACGTAAAGAATAAGAAGATATCTTCTTCTTCTTCAAACGCTCCATATCGACCACGTGTTAACCACTCTGTGTGATTTGTATGTGATCTGAACTTAAGAGCGATTGCACTTTGTGCCAATTATGCACCTACAAGTAGAACAGCATATCCGGTTTACGCGATGCTTTTTATTTACAACGGTAACTTACCTAGATCCTACATCAGTCGCCTCTTACGACAAGCCTTGTAGGTTGCAGTTGTACTATTATTTGCTTCCCTTGCGTGTCCAGACAACACACGGACATTCATATCTAATGCTATAATACTACTCCAAAGGAAAATCAATTGTAACCTTATCATTCCATAATGATGTTTTTTAACCCTTGGTGACGATTATATGGCAATGTATGTTGGATTAGCTTGTATGATATCTTTGCTTAATCTCATAACTACTGCAAGTCAGCATTATCAACTCAGATGGGTGAATGATTAATATATTTAATATGTTCAAGTTATTCAACAACATCAGAAAAGACAGAGTCACTAACATCAGCATAGGAAAGAAAGTTGGAACAGAACCTTGCTTGAATTACATTGAGAGACAAAGAATGAAGTGGTTTTGCCACTTAATAAGAATGCTTCCAAACTCCACAGTATACAGTCTTTTACAACGGAATATCGGAAAAGAAGGAAAGAAGAAGACCACGAAAAAGATGGTTAGATGGCAAAGCAGAATCCCGTGAAAGAGCAAAAATAACAATCACACAAGCTACCAGAACAGCGCAAGACAAAAACAGAAAAGACACTGAGCAACAACCGGGTAACAATGTGGCGACAAAAGAAGAAAAAGAAAAAGAAGGTATTTGAATTTACCAACTCGCGCAATGTCTGAGGAGAAAAAAAAAACACACGCGATGGAAAAGTGGTCTGGTGCTAATGACGCCATTATTTCTTGAAAGTTCAGGCAACATATTTAAAAAAAAAAAAAAAAAAGAGAAAAGGCACTACTCGCTGTAGAGCTAAACAGTACTGTTTTATGTAACCAGCAAGATTATGTCACATAGTGATGACAGAATCAATACAAAGCGAGAATAAATGTCACATGATGTGACATAATGTGTCATATTGTGTATAGCATGAAATAGAAAATCGTAGCATATCCTTTACAGGACGTAGCCATCAACCACAGTATATTAATCGTTGATTTTTCTATGCACCACTTATACACTCAGTAGTTTGTCATTATTTTTTGAATGGGAAGGTCTACTTTTACCTTTTGTATAAATCCCACGGAAACGAATTTGCTTCCAAACTTGAATACCGAGGGGTTTGAACCAGGTACGCTTGGGCTTGTGATCCAGTTCACTATCGTTTGAGATACAAACGCTCAGATGCAGAGTATTCACAATTTAAATGAATAAAATCACCTGTGGGTACTAATTCCAGAATGAAACAGCCGTACCATCACAAAAAGCAACCGTCATCGCCCAAATGCATATGACCGTCGCTAAAGTGTTAACAAAAAACTGTTCATCACTTGAATTGCAATTCATGTCGAAGGGAACATCAATCACGTTACATATACACATCTCAAACTGTTTGCAATTGCACCGTGTATACCATAATCAAATGTTCTTCTTATCATCTTCTTCTTCTTCTTCTTCTCTCGATCATTCTTAACGGTCAATTTTATCATTCCTTTCTTGACATATAATTGGTACTTCGACAAGAACGGAGTGATCTATGTCGGGTCGACTGTGCGCTAATGGTGACTAGGCTCGCCCATCCGGTTTCAGCCAGCTTTTGGTTTACTAGGGTGAACTTTCCATAGGGTACGATCCTTTCTGCCGACTATGTTGGCCCGATATTCGCCTTTTCGATCAGCTTTGCCGTATATTTGGCTTTATGATCTACGCGAAGACAGTGAGTTACGCTGTTATACCCTTTGTGACTGTGAGGTCGTTCCGGATTAGGAAAATTTCTAGGGGCTTATAAGCTTGTCTTCGGACGGCGTCTTACACGTATAAAACACCGTTTAAAGTATCGGCCTTCGCCAATATTCGGATCCGGACAGCCTGTCAGATCTTTACATTGTCGACCGTACTAACCGTTTACTTTTGAGTTTGATCCTGAGTAGGAACATTCCCAGCCTTTTCTAGACGCTTGTCGGTACGTGACAATTTGAAGTTAGCCTCGGAAAACACCGGCCTGGGGCCAAGCACAAATAATGTAGAGGTTCGTTTCAATCGGCGCTAGCAACGCAACTGAAGAGTTTACTCTCGCCACCATCACCCGCCCCAGTTCTTCTGGGGATGTTAGTTGTGACTGCAATAGTATCTTGCCCTGTTGTCCCAAGGCTGGCAGTTCCTTCCTTCCTTTGCGTTCCCGGCCTAGCCTGATGGACCAACTTCTATCATGAATTTAACTGTTGTTTTTGGGACTCCGTTCCTCCGTACAGCTTTTCGCGAAGCTCTGTGTGTGTGGCTGGCAGTTTCGTTAGGCATCACCCACCTCAGTTCTTCCGGGGATGTTAATTGTTATCACAACAGTACCTTGCACGGTTTTCCAAGGGAGGGTAGTTTCGTTATGCAATAAAACGCAACTTTATGTTTTGCGCTCGGCAAACCTTGCCCAGTACATGTATCTGTACCAGGCTACCGATGCGGAGTCAGCTGCAATCTTCCCTCGTACCGACACGAGGGTAGACTTTATTCATTACGCATCTTACGTATTTATTTTTGCCCCAGAGCTGGCAATGTTTGCACCCTACTCAGGGCTTCGAGTTTCACCCTATGTGGGCACACCTTTCGTCACTGGATGCACCTCTTATCCCTTCATGTTTACTAGTCTCCCCATCGGCAGAGAAATTGGTAATTTGTGGCGGGACCTTTGACCGTGTATGAAGTCTCCTGCTCCGGAGATGGCGATTTGCGTTCGGTCCTTACTCCGGGGAATGAGGCTTATGTCAGAGACGTTTCGCTGCTGTTTCTTTTAGTTCGGGACCTTCAGCAATATTTTGTTGGAGGTCGGCCAGGAGATTCGTGCATTTTGTTCGTATGAACCTGCATTTCTTTCTCGTACTTACACTGCTACCACTACCAGTAGCTCTCCCCGATCCCTGCCCACATTAGCCAGACCGGAAGCAAAGTCTGTTTCCAGGGTCACCACGTTGAGGTAGGGGACAGGATCTTGATTAATGACGGCTCACTAATCCTAGCACACCACCTCATACGCCTTTGACCCCTTCTTATTATATATATTTTCTTCTTCTCTTCCACCATTTACTTCTTTATAGAAGTGTTGGGGGCAGGGCGTAGTAATCGTGCGTGTGCTTGTTTTAAGGCACTTTGTAAGCTGACATTCATTTTCGTAAGACTGTTCTTGATGCCGTTGCTGCATCTTTTGCGTGGTCTTCCTCTTGCTATGTACTCATTATACATTTTCTGTGTAGCTCTCTGTGGTAGGCGATACCAGGGCATTCTTGTCAGGTGTCCAAACCATTTAATCTGTTGTTCTTTTATGAATTGCATGACTACTTTCACACCCAGTCTTCTGATTTCTTCATTTCTAATTTTGTCTCTTATTGTCACACCTGCAGCTCTTCTAAGACACCATCTCTGTCGTTATGATTTTCCGCTCATTAGCTGCTGTTATTGGCCATGTTTGACACTGCAACATATTGTTGGCCAGAAAATCGTTCTTATGAGATTTGCTTTAATTGTTAGCGGTATCTCTTTATGTGACAACAGTGGTGTTAACTTTCACAATACCTGGTTAGCTTTTGTGCAACGATTACTGATTTCGCTATCGATAATTCCATCTGCTGTGAAAATTGCTCCTAAGTATTTAGCCTCAATTGTATGGTTTATTATATTTATGCAATGCAATATATTAAACACTGTAAAGTGTAGATTCTTAATTGTGTGGACATAATTGTGATCAAATTATATATTTTTAATAGTTGTCAGACAGCTATTTGTTTACTTCTAAGGTAGTCTATTTATTGTCTATTATCTTCTTGTACAATTTGCAGAGCTTTTAGCTTAACGTTTGCTGGTGATGTTCTTTCCATTTATGCTGTGTCTATGGCTTCTGTTAATTTTTCTTCTAGCTGTTCTTGTTCGTCTCTGTCAAATGATGGGGCTATAGTTTTGTCTTCACCTCTAAGGATGGACTCTGCTACTATTATTAGGAGGTTTTTATTGAAATGCACAACTACATATTTGAGTATATCTGCACGTATGTTTAGGTGTTTGTAGTTTGGGTTTGTAATGTTTCTAGTCTGCCTGTGTGTAGTTTTATCTTGGTAACATATTTTGTTTCTGTTTGACGTATTTTACATTTACAATTAGTATATGGTCACTTATTGCGAGTTGGTCTAGCATATTTCTTTCAATTTTATGTTGAATGTCTCGTAGAGGCCGTCCAAACAAAAGGTGATCTCATAGATAACAAAAATCAGTGACAAAACACTGTGTATGAAGTGCACACAAAGCCTCGTTCTATAAAACTCTTCTTATCATGACGCCGTGACGCAATACAGGGTTATAGAAATGGAAGAATAAGAAAATGTGCAGATACTGAATACCATATCTGGGGGAGGTAGCTTACCGATTCTCGAAAAGTAGCTAAGTTTATGCTTACCACGTTTTATTAGGTGTACGTTTATGTCTATCTCCCAGTTCGACACATCGGCACGACATCAACTATTGCAGGATATACATATATAGTAAGGCTGACAGAGTTGAACTAGTCTATTGTCTATTGTCTTTCCCAGGTGGATGATAGAATTGGTTGTCCACTATTGCCGTTAAGCGGATTGATGGAAGATTCAATTTGCGTTCCAGTGCCAGATGAGTCACCCATGTTGTGTTATATCGGTATTTTTTTAGTTTTGTCTTGATATTGTTTTTCAATCTTTTTGTTGGTATAGACTGCCTTCCCTACCCTCTTTCCTAAGGGTTCCAAAACAGTGCCTTGTTGCATATTACCAAATTAAAATTAGTTAAAGTCAATAAAAGATGTCAGCTCTGATGAGTTTCCCCACAACAGTTCAGATAGTATGCAATGATACAGTATACCTCAGTAGAGAGGGTGTTGTAAGGTCAGGTTTAATGTTGATAAAACCGTATCAGTAACATCCATTTGTACCAATGCATTATCAATCAATCAAGTGTCATGCCTGCAGGCATATGCGATCATGTCTTTACACAACTCTCTTTCCTTTGTGAAATTAATCAATTCTTACCCCGATCTTTTGTCGAACCACAATGTAAGACCATCCAACATCTTCTCCCTCTGTCTTCCACGATCTCTTCTTCAGTGAACGTTACCTGTTGTCACCATATATTATAACCTTACTGTTCGCATTATATGCCTGAAGAAACTCGATTGTCTTACTCTTTTGATAAAGTTTCTTTGTGCGCAAGGGTGATTTAAAACCTCGTCAATTGTTTTCTTCACTGTCCATGGAATGTTCATCGTTATATTGCGCAATATTCCGCTCTCCACCCTTTTCTCCATGCAATCAGGGACATGGTTAGGGCTATTAACTGAAAACTATAAATGTGACTTTGTTACATAAACTATAAATGTGACTTTGTTACATAAACAACAATGAACAGATAAAGTAGTGCTAGAAACTCAGTCATCACAATCGGCCTTTGTTCCTTCTCAAAGTAATTCGATGCAACTGCGTAGAGTATAACAGAAGACACGGTAGAATAAAGTCCTTTCAGGCGATTATGGAAGGCAAGACACGTCGAGAACGAAATTATTAGGTAATACACTGAATTTACTATCATCATTTTCTTGCATTACTTTTCTTTGCTATAGTGTAAGTGTAGTTATATAGTTGTCACAGACGTAGCGCTCTGTGCTATAGTAGTTATATAGTTGTCACAGACGTAGCGCTCTGTGCTATAGTGTAAGTGTAGTTATATAGTTGTCACAGACGTAGCGCTCGGTGCTATAGTGTAAGTGTAGTTATATAGTTGTCACAGACGAAGCGCTCTGTGCTATAGTGTAAGTGTAGTTATATAGTTGTCACAGACGTAGCGCTCGGTGCTATAGTGTAAGTGTAGTTATATAGTTGTCACAGACGAAGCGCTCTGTGCTATAGTGTAAGTGTAGTTATATAGTTGTCACAGACGTAGCGCTCTGTGCTATAGTGTAAGTGTAGTTATATAGTTGTCACAGACGTAGCGCTCTGTGCTATAGTGTAAGTGTAGTTATATAGTTGTCACAGACGTAGCGCTCTGTGCTATAGTGTAAGTGTAGTTATATAGTTGTCACAGACGTAGCGCCCTGTGCTATAGTATAAGTGTAGTTATATAGTTGTCACAGACGTAGCGCTCTGTGCTATAGTGTAAGTGTAGTTATATAGTTGTCCAAGACGTAGCGCTCTGTGCTATAGTGTATGTAGTTATATAGTTGTCACAGACGTCGCGCCCTGTGCTATAGTGTAAGTGTAGTTATATAGTTGTCACAGACGTAGCGCTCTGTGCTACTTCAAATTATGACATCTTGTTCTTGTCTGTCCACACATTTGTACACAACGTCATAACCTTGTAGATGTCGCAATTTCCATGTTTCTTTTTTTCTCTCTCTCTCTCTCGCTGTTCATTATTTTATGTAAATATACATACTGTGAATATCTATATATCTATATTTATATATATATACAAATGTAACTATGACGTGTCGTTACTTGCTGTAATACCAATTTTTAGGGCAGTGTAGGACTGGAGGGACATGAGACTGGAGAATTTAATGGTCACATGGCAAACGTAGTCTCTGCAAAAAATTTCATGTTGGATTTGTCTTCTATGCCCTATAAACAATTCTTTACCCCATTAGAACCACTCTATAATCCATACAAATATACATACATACATACATATATAATGCCTCTTTGTCTGTTTCTTTGTCACATCGTTTCGTTCCAGATTTGTTTAGCTGTCTTGTTTTAATATTCTGTTCAGTATATTTCTCATTTTGACAAGGGTTAACACGATATACTGCACAATGTGGTGTTTGTTTGGGTTCGCTCTACCGTACGACACATGTACATCAATCATTTCGAATTGCTAATACGTCTGCCATATTCTATTTATGATCTCCCACAAACTTGAATCGCGTGACTGTATTTTAAAATACGTGTTCAAATTTTGTATTTTAATGCTAGGCTTCTTCATTTTTGTGACGTGTTAACAAATATTTGCACTGGGCTACCCAAGGGTTTTTTTTTGTGACGTGTTAACAATATTTTCTGAGCTATCAAGGTTTTCTTGAAAATGGCGAATGCAGTTGAATAGTTCTTATCTTATAATTTTCCATTTTCATGTGTTCTCTTTTTATTTTTACATTTTTAAATTATCTATTACAAAAGAATATAGTGTGCATATTTTCAAGCTTACAACAGACCCAGATGCTATAGAAGTAAGTGTCACACAGATGACTCCCTGTTGCGTCAATTTAAAAAAATAAAACTAGTATATCGTATTTCAATAGACGCACTATCTAACAAATGGGTCAGTGGGGGTTTACCTCATTCCGGTTTTCCCCATATGATTCCGACAATGTTAGCAGAAAAAAACGCCATCTGTCGAGGGTGTTGCGAAAAGCACGACCTCTGTATCCCCAGCCTCAATCCTAGGTCTCTTCTGAAAAAAATGTAACATGTGACCGTGTCCGGATCCGAACCTACATCCTTCATGGTCAGTCAAACGTCTTAATCACATCGCATAGAGACCATACATATACTTTGGGTTATTTTTACTGAACCGTGTCCTATCACTTCAGACAGACCCCAAATGTGTTTAGTCTTTCCAGTAGACTTGAAGGTTATGCAAATTGATATTTGTGGTTAGCTAGCTCAACACACTTCATTCTAAGATGATATTTGTAGCTATCTAGTTCACACACTTGTTTCCCAAGATGATATTTGTAGCTAGCCAGGTCAACACTTGATTCAAGATGATATTTGTAGCTAGCTAGTTCAACACACTTGATTCAAGATGATATTTGTAGCTAGCTAGTTCAACACATTGTTTCCCAAGATGATATTTGTACAAGCCAGGTCAACACACTTGATTCCCAAGATGATATTTGTAGCTATCTAGTTCCATTGGATTCCAAGAAGATATTTGTAGCTATCTAGTTCAACACACTTGATTCCAAGATGATATTTGTAGCTATCTAGTTCAACACACTTGATTCAAGATGATATTTGAAACTATCTAGTTCAAAAATTGATTCCAAGATGATGTTTGTAGCTATCTGTTCCACACTTGTTTCCCAAAGATATTTGTAGCTGGCTAGTTCAACACACTTGATTCCAAGATGATTTTGCTAGCTAATTCCCAACACACTTGATTCCAAGATGATATTTGTAGCTAGCGGGTCAACACACTTGATTCCAAGATGATATTTGTAGCTATCTAGTTCAACACATTGATTCAGATGATATTTGTTGCTATCTAGTTCACCCCTTGATTCAAGATGATATTTGTAGCTATCTAGTTCAACACATGATTCCCAAGATGCTATTTGTAGCTATCTAGTTCAACACACTTGATTCCAAGATGATATTTGTAGCTATCTGTTCCATTTTGATTCCCAAGATGATATTTGTAGCTAGCTAGTTCAACACTGATTCCAAGATGATATTTGTAGCTAGTTCAAACCTTGATTCAAATGATATTTGTATAGCATTCAACCTTGATTCAAGATGATATTTGTACCCAGCTAGTTCAACACACTTGATTCCAAGATGATATTTGTAGCTAGCTAGTTCAACACTTGATTCAAGATGATATTTGTAGCTAGCTATTTCCCAACACCTTGATTCAAGATGATTTTTGTAGCTATCTAGTTCAACACTTGATTCAAAGATGATATTTGTAGCTATCTAGTTCAACACTTGATTCAAGATGATATTTGTAGCAAAGCTAGTTCAACACATTGATTCAAGATGATTTTTGTAGCTAGCTAGTTCAACACACTTGATTCCCAAGATGATATTGAAACAAAGCTAGTTCAACACTTGTTTCCCAAGA
Source organism: Arion vulgaris (assembly GCA_020796225.1). NCBI lineage: Eukaryota > Metazoa > Mollusca > Gastropoda > Stylommatophora > Arionidae > Arion > Arion vulgaris. The sequence goes on from JADZMA010001806.1 coordinate 9,230, forward strand.
TGATTTGTAGCAAAGCTAGTTCACACACTTGATTCCAAGATGATATTTGTGCTACTAGTTCAACACCTTGATTCAAGATGATATTTGTAGCTAGCTAGTTAAAACCACTTCATTCAAGATGATATTTGTAGCTAGCTATTCCACACTTGATTCAAGATGATATTTGTGCTAGCTAGTTCAACTTATGATTCAAGATGATATTTGTGCTAGCTAATTCAACACATTGTTTCCCAAAGATGATATTTGTAGCTATCTAGTTCAACACATTGATTCAAAGATGATATTTGTAGCTAGCTAGTTCAACACTTGATTCAAGATGAATTGTGCTATCTAGTTCAACACATTCATTGCAAGATGATATTTACCCTAGCTAGTTCACACACTTCATTGCAAGATGATATTTGTGGCTAGCTGGTTAACCATTTGATTCAAGATGATTTTGTGGTTTAACTGTTCAACACATGATTCCAGATGATATTTGTAGCTGCTAGTTCCCAACACATGCAATTCAAGATGATTTTTGTAGCTATCTATTTCCCAACCCTTGATTCCAAGATGATATTTGTAGCTATCTGTTCAACACCTTGATTCCAAGATGATATTTGTAGCTATCTAGTTCAACACACTTGATTCCAAGTCCTAAGTCGAGTTCATTTCTCAACATCTAATATCAAACTGTCTAAACCCTTTGTATAGATTCAACATCAATTATTATATTTCTATTTATTATTTATATAATTTATTTATTTTACAGTTATCTGGCTATACAACTGTGTTTCCTGCTGGATTATCAATTTTTTTATATTTTTCAGCCACACTTATGAATTTGGAGTAGTCCTGGTGTCTAATAAGACACACTGACTGATTGTCAGTGAAGGCTTGTTTTCCTATTACTACTGTCTCTTGTCATTCAGGGGAAAGCTACTTCGACTGTGGGGGTACATTGTTTAAGTCCCATATAAAAGGGTTAAGATTTATAGTAGTCCACTGCTTAGCGCGTACAAAACAAACATTTTGTCTCAACCTGGGTTAAATCCAGAATGTTCACAGAACTCAACACACAGACTTGTCTTTTTATCTGTCATATGATCCCAACAGAATCACAACGCAGCGTGCTTGGTACAAGCAGCACCGTTCAAAAAGTTGATAATTTGGCTGATAAGAATGAACATAAACAAACAAATATTATTTAAACCATGTTAAAGTGTTTCCATGGTACGGGTATCAATTAAGGAATTGTAACACTGTTGTCACAGATATGTGATTTTACAGAAGAACTATGAGAATTCCATGGATTGTAAATGACTAATGTGGAGGTGTTGAATGACGTCAAGACACAAAAAAACTTATCATCAATATAAGAAAGATCAATCATCATTTTTGGGTATGTTATGAGGAAGGGAGGTTTAGAACACATTATGACAACTGGTAAAATTGATGGGGGACAAGACAAGGAAGACAGAACAAAATTTCGATAGCCTGACGTCATGACGGTAGACGTCAACATCTGAGATGATAGCAAACACTACAGACAGAGATTTATAGAGATCCATGATGGCACCACTGAGTGATAATATACAATGTTGTATTTATTACTTTTTCGTCTATCTTTCAATTGTATACTTTTTTTATCTATTTACTTTCCATACAAATAAAACAATAATCCCAAAGCACACAAATGTTTGAAAATATAGCAAATAATTGTATTTTTTTTAGTATAAGATAACATTGATCACATTAAAAATATATTCAAAGAATAATGTTCTCACGCTCTGTTAATCAATGTTAGAAAATACATTATTCTTATAGTAACTCATTATTTTCAGACAATATTTATAAAAATAACAGACAAGACAACAACAGAAAACCACGACACTGGGCAATAATCCGGTAACAGTGTGACGGGAGAAAACTACGACCCTTGGGTAACCCGCTAGCAGTGTGGCGACCACAGAAACCACGACCGGGGATCCCGGTAGCAGTGTGACGACAACATAAAACCACGACCTGGGGATAATCCGGTAGCAGTGTGACGACACAGAAAACCACGAGACTTGGCAATAATCCGGTACCAGTGTGACGACACGAAAACCCGGGACTGGGCAATAACCCGATGGGAGTGTGACACAACGAAACGACGGCACTGGGCAATAACCCGGTAGCAGTGTGACGACAACATAAAAAAAGAAACAAATCGTCTAGTTACTAATAGTAGCATTATTATCAGTCCGTCCCCCCAATAACATATAATGCACACTAAATGTTCCATTTATTTCTATCGTGTAACTTTTCTTTCTCAAGTAGGCATATGCCTATCTTTGAGCTCTGTCTTAAACTTATCTTCCAATTGCCGATACGTCTCCCCTTTCTCCGTTTGTTCCTACCGTGTCCACTACATTGCATGTCTTCACCTGATTTCTTTCTCATCCAGGGTGGATGTCAATCAACTGTTATCGTCTCTTTGTAAACCTTATGTATCTCTAGTCTAGTTCGTTCTTGAAGTCTCTATCTCTCTCTCTCTCTCTCTCTCTCTCTCTCTCTCTCTCTCTCTCTCTCTCTATCAATCGTTCTTAAGCCATTTTATCATTCTATTGTGATATATAAACAGCAAACATCAAGAACGGAATGTACGTGCCAGCCTTCAGTACCAATGGGAGCTCAAGTGCTTATCCTTCGGTGGTGTGTTCTTGAAGTCTGATATTGCTAATCTTATCCTTCCATATATACCCAATTATAAGTTGATGAAGATTACCATCAAATATGCAGTAATATTATAACAGTTAAATAATAAAACTATTATTCGTATGGTCTTCATGCTGGGTGCCTCTCTTAGTTTGAGTCCACTGTATATTTCTGATATGGAATATACTATGTATGTCTATCTATCTATATATATATATATTTTATACTCATGTTTTGACTTCGACGTCGGTGGATATAAGATACACATAGAGCGAGCCTACTTACGCGTTTGTAGAAGTGAAAAATTTAAAGCCTCGGATATTCCATCGATCCATCGTTTACGTGGTGGTCCCCCCACTAATTGCACAGTGTTGGTAGGGGGAAATGATAGCCGGGGTTGGTAAAGGGACTGATAGCACAGCGTTTAAATTTTGAACATTGCTGGCTTGGTTTTCATCGTTACGTGCTTGTTGTCAAGACCATGCCGTGCTATGATACGAAGGCGGTCGCATCAGGCGGATCTGAAGGGCGGGGAGCGAAACTAATTCCCAAAAGCAGATTATTTTAAGAAAAACATTTAAGGGCGGCTTGGAAGACTAGATGATACTGAAACACACCCATGGGCCTGCTTGTTCTATATATGTTATATTTTATATATTTATATAATATATTATATGACATAAAATGTGATACGTTTTTTAAAACGACATGTTATATGAAATGAACAACGATATTGGTATTTGTGTAGAAATCTTGACTAATGCCAATCAAGCCAAAATATACTACTAATTGTGGAGAGCATCAGTTAGAAAGTCTTGTAAAGTATTCGAAATCAAGTTATATTTTCAAATACTAAATTAGAAATTTTTACTGTAAATTTGTCTCAACTTTAATTTCCTAAGCGGAGAAAAAGAAATGACTAAATATATATATCACAAGTTGAATGATTACTAATAGATGTCACGCAGCAAATAATAAAAATATAATTTGGTCATTCTGGAAGTTCATGAAATCATAGAATTATCTGGTAAACCACTAGTAACAACTGTTATAAGAAAGGGAAAGTAGAGACATGGTGGACTTTCTCTAAATATAAATTTCAAAAAAAACAAGTGGCACTGACTTGGAGTCAAATGGCTCAAGAAAAAAAGCCGCTATTGGAAAAATATGAAAAAAACTTTGCTGAGAGAATCGAAAATATCAAACTTAATTTCCAAGATAAGGTTTACCGAGTTGATCAGGATAGAGCGAAATGTAACAATTACTTTCAAATCCCATTAACGCTAAAGTTACTAGATGAATACATCAATAATTAAATATAATCTATATTATGTATGTTATGTAACTTGATATTTTATATTATATTAATAATTATATCTTATTTTTTCTGATAGCGTATTCTGGTATCTTGCTGATAAGTTATTTTGTAGTTTTCTGGTAAACAAATCTGTTTCTGGTAACAAATCTGGTTTCTTTTATCAATTCTGGTTCCTGGGTTTAAAAAATCTAGTTTCTGGTTATCAATTCTAGTTTCTGGTTAACAAAGTTTCTCGTAAACAAATCTAGTTTCTGGTAAACAAATCTAGTTTCTGATTACTAAATCTAGTTTCTGGTTAACAAACCAAGTTTCTGTTTAACAAACCAAGTTTCTGGTTAACAAATCTAGTTTCTGTTTAACAAGCAAGTTTCTGGTTAACAAACCAAGTTTCTGTTTAACAAACCAAGTTTCTGGTTAACAAACCAAGTTTCTGTTTAACAAACCAAGTTTCTGGTTAACAAATCTAGTTTCTGGTAAACAAATCTAATTTGTGGTTAATAAATCTAGTTTCTGTTTAACAAACCAAGTTTCTGGTTAACAAATCTAGTTTCTGTTTAACAAACCAAGTTTCTGGTTAACAAACCAAGTTTCTGTTTAACAAACCAAGTTTCTGGTTAACAAATCTAGTTATTGTAATCAAAATAGTTTCTATAAAACACATCTAGTTTCTGGTTAACATATCTAGTTTCTGGTAAACATATCTAGTTTCTGGTTAACAAATCTAGTTTATATTTAGCAAATCTAGTTTCTGGTAATACACTGATGGGAACTAATACATTTGTGTCTGGTTAGTAAATCATGTTTACTGGGTTTTTTACTACATTGGTGATTAAAAATATTAGTTTTTGTTCCCTAAAAAACAGTTCTACATTTCATTTCGATAACAATAAGAAAAACCAAATCAAACTCCCAAATTTTTAAAAACATTAAATTAAATCATAGTGGAATTCAGAGTTTGTAGATCTGGAAAGTACAATTTGCAAGATGATTTTCTAGCGCATCATTAGAAAATCAAGACAGCAAGTTAAACTTTCGGGATTCTCATCACAATCTGAAAAGTCAATACATTGACATGACTAAAGTACTAAGTAAAACAAAATAAAAAGTAACTTTCCCACCTGATAATTTTAAAAAATAAAAACAACAAGTGTAGCTTCAGATACTAAACTTTAAAATAAATATAATTAGTTTGAACACAAATTGATATTGAAGAATATGAATACATTTTCATTGTAGTTATAGTTGTGTGTTCAACGTCTAGACGAAACACCTACCGCCATAAATATAAATGTGTTTTCCAGTAATGCAGCCTACCATGTCTGACACACAAAGTGCCATATCTTCAGAAAAATCTAATTTTGTAGCTAGTCCTGTCCGAAAATATTGTTGTTTGCTGTCCACAACTGTGCAAGCCCGTCATTGTTACCATCAACCAGGAAGTGAGTTGGAAGGAAATATTAAAAAGTGTTCAGTTACTCGATGTCGTCGTACTGTCCAAAAGGACCGCCAAAACTTCTGCCGCCATCAACTTTGATATGTTGACCTGTAACAAAACCTGCAGCGTCTGATGCCAAAAATGCTGCAGCTTCAGCAACATCTTTCTTTGTGCC
>JADZMA010001807.1:0-14835 GCA_020796225.1 Arion vulgaris
TTTTCTATTTCTAGTTTTATGTGTGTTTTTTTTACTTTTATTTCGTTATTGTTTTTTTTCCCAGTTTTTCCCTTAATACGTTTATTTGGTCGTCCATTTTTTTTCATTTAATTTGTCACTCCTGTTTGTTCGTTTGTGAAAAAGGCCTTGTTGGTCGAAACGTTGCTTTTTATCGTCACTGTTTCTGTTTTTTGTAAAACTATAGTACTTTGTTTGTACGTTTTTTCCTATGGTTCTCTAATATATTTAATTTCCCTTTTTTTTTTCCCACTATTTGGTTCCAATACTCTAAAGTTTTTTAAATTAAGGGGTTTAAATTTTTCAATATTGAGCCCCAAGTGCTTAGTTTTAGAATCGGGGGGCGTGGGGTATTGGTTAAGTGGTTAAATCCTTGCTTTGCGGTCTAAAAGGTCGGGGGATAAATCCGGCCCCCACCGTTCTGTTCGTGAGCGCTTTTTTTTCCAAGACCCCTAAGAGTGTTGCCGGTGCTCGGGGTTCCCATTTTGTCAATACCCCAGCAGGGGGTGTGCCATTTCTGCAAGGGGGGACTTACCATATGGGGAAAAATCTGGTACAATGAAGTCAATCTTTGGCTTTAGAATTTAGAACTCTACAAAAATAATTTAATCGGAGGGCCAAAATTATGTATCTTGGTGGGCGGGAGTAAGGCAAGGCTAAAACAAGAGGACAAAAACTTCCCAGATATTCGAGACAAAAAAAAGTCGGAGAGTCTTCTACAACGGGTTCAGTCCAATCTCCCGCAACTGTGGGAAAAATTAAAACAATCGTATATCCTTTACATGGGGTCGCCATAACCACTGTTGTTTTTTTAAGTTCAGTCTTTTTTATCGTTCAGTAGTTTTTTTTTACTTTCAGTAGTTTTTATACGTTCGTGTTTTTATACGTTCAAGTTTTTTTACGTTCAGTAGTTTTTATACGTTCAGTAGTTTTTTAAATTCAGTGTTTTTTATACGTTCAGTACTTTTTTTTACGTTCAATAGTTTTTAACGTTAGTAGTTTTTATCGTTCAGTAGTTTTTTTACTTCATTTTTTTATACGTTCGTAGTTTTTATACGTTCGTAGTTTTTATACGTTCAGTAGTTTTTTAGTTATAGTTTTTATACGTTCTAGTTTTTATCGTTCGTGGTTTTATACGTTCATAGTGTTTTTACGTTCTGCTTTTTACGTTCAGTATGTTTTATACGTTCAGTAGTGTTTTTTACGTTCAGTAGTTTTTATACGTTCAGTAGTGTTTTATACGTTCAGTATTTTTATACGTTCAGTAGTGTTTTATACGTTCAGTAGTTTTTATACTTCATAGTGTTTTATCGTTCAGTAGTGTTTTATACGTTTGGTTTTTTTTACATTCAGTAGTTTTTTTACGTTCTGAGTTTTTATACGTTCAGTATTTTTTTTTTAAATGTTAAAAAGAATTGGCTGATAAACAACATACTATACAGAAAAATTACATACTTGGTCACATCAAGCGTCACGATGGCCTGGAAGAACAATACTAGAAGGCAGGGTCCCAGGATGCAGAGGCAGACCAAGAAGAAGATGGCTACAAGATATTAAAGAAACTATGAATATGACCATCGACGAAGTGGGTGAACTGGCAAGAGATAGAGTGAATTTCAGATGTGCTGCAAAGAGAGCAACGTCCTATAAAGGATACACACCTTAATGATGATGATGAGTTTTTTATACGTTCAGTAGTTTTTTATACGTTCAGTAGTTTTTATACGTTCGTAGTTTTATCATCGTTCAGTAGTTTGTCATTTCTTTCGAACGGTGTGGTCTATTTTACGTTCGTAAAATCCACGGGAATTTCATAAACAGCCCGTCGCAGAGTAGGAACCAGGTACTCTTGGATGGTGATCCAGCTCACTACCGCTAAGTCACAGACAGCCACTGTGGCAAAGATTGCCACTCTAATATAGCCACCTACAGCTGGAACAGACAGTGTGACTCAGCACAAAACGCACTACGTCATGCATAACGTTTTGTCGACATCCTGTGATCAAGAGGTCGATGATAGTACAATGCTGCTCTTGTCGACATCCTGTGATCAAGAGGTCGATGATAGTACAATGCTGCTCATGTCGACATCCTGTGATCAAGAGGTCGATGATAGTACAATGCTGCTCTTGTCGACATCCTGTGATCAAGAGGTCGATGATAGTACAATGCTGCTCTGTCGACATTCTGTGATCAAAGAGGTCGGCGATAGTACAATGCTGCTCTTGTCGACATCCTGTGATCAAGAGGTCGGCGATAAGTACAATCTGCTCTTGTCGACATCCTGTGATCAAGAGGTCGATGATAGTACAATGCTGCTCTTGTCGACATCCTGTGATCAAGAGGTCGGTGATAGTACAATGCTGCTCTTGTCGACATCCTGTGATCAAGAGGTCGATGATAGTACAATGCTGCTCTTGTCGACATCCTGTGATCAAGAGGTCGATGATAGTATAAAGCTGCTCTTGCACATCAACATTCAATTTAGATAATCAATTTACAAATACATTTTCTGTAACCTTTCAAATCTAAGTGTTGAAGTGTCTGCTACTTTTATATTTCTAGCACCTATTGTAGTCAATTTTACCTAGTTTGATTAACATTCCTAGATTGTAGTCAGCATCACTAGTGTGTAGTCAACATCACCTAGTGTGTAGTCACATCACCTGTGTGTAGTCAACATCACCTAAGTGTGAGTCAGCATTTCCGTATTTTAGTTAACTAGCACCTAGTGTGTAGTCAACATCATCTAGTGTGTAGTTAACATCACCTAGTGTGTAGTAACATCACTAGTGTGTAGTTAACATCACCTAGTGTGTAGTTAACATTACCTAGTGTGTAGTCAACATCACCTAGTGTGTAGTCACATCACCTAGTTGTAGTTAACATCACCTAGTGTGTAGTTAACATCAGCTAGTGTGTAGTCAACATCAGCTAGTGTGTAGTCAACATCACCTAGTGTGTAGTTAACATCACCTAGTGTGTAGTCAACATCACCTAGTGTGTAGTTAACATCACCTAGTGTGTAGTCAACATCACCTAGTGTTTAGTTAACATCAGCTAGTGTGTAGTCAACATCACCTAGTGTTTAGTTACATCACCTGAGTGTGTAGTTAACATCACCTAGTGTGTAGTTAACATCACCTAGTGTGTAGTTAACATTACCTAGTGTGTAGTTAACATTCACCTGGTGTGTAGTTAACATTACCTAGTGTGTAGTCACATCACCTAGTGTGTAGTCACATACCTAGTGTGTAGTCAACATCATCCTAGTGTGTAGTCACATTACCTAGTGCTAGTTAACATTCCTAGTGTGTAGTCAACATTACCTAGTGTGTAGTTAACATCACTGATGTGTAGTTAACATCACCTGTTTATCAACATCTAGTGTGTAGTTAACATTAAATAAAACTGGCTGATGCTGCAAATAATAAAGAGAAAATTGAGATATTTTGGACATATCAAGAGACACAAAGGGCTGGAGCAGACCATCAAGGAAGAAGACATCCTGGAAAAGAAGAAGACTCTGAGAAGATGGAGTCAGGATGTAACTGATGGTTTGAGCATGGCCACTGCAGAGGCAGAACATCTGGCCTACGAGGGAAATTCCAAATGGCGTTGACAAAATTCTGCTCAGGACAAGCTATTTGACGATGAATCTGTAAGAGATAGGAGGTCAAATCCCTTTCCTCCCATGTGAAACGTTGCGTGTAGGATTAAACCCACATTCCCCTTGTATCAAAGTCGAAATGAGAACGCTAACGCCTTACGCTAATCCGTCCCAAGTGTAAGAACTACTGATCTATATAATAAGCACCTTGATAAGCAATTGTCTAATGTGGGTTCATTTATCTGATCATAGTATAATCAGGTGAATAGGAATGTGAGAACCACTAACATATATCAGCGTTATATACTATTGGTTGAACGTTCTCTTCATGATAAAATGTTCAGTTTTGGTAGGACATGTAGCGTTGGTCATGTATGCGTTGGTCATGTATGCGTTGGGTCATGTATGCGTTGGGTCATGTATGCGTTGGGTCATGTATACGTTGGGTCGATGTTTGGTCATGTATGCGTTGGGTCATTTTGCGTTGGGTGTGAATTTGTTTCCCAAAAAAAATTACCAACCACGGGTCCGAACCACAAAACGTGGGGACTCTGCTGGTGCTCTTAAAAACCTTTTTTCAAAAAACCAAAGCGGAGACTTTGCAAAATCTCTGTAATCTCCAGCTATCCCCCATCGTTAAAAGCCCCACATTTCACTGACAGCTAAGCAGCAGTGACCAACAGCTTTTTCTTTCTACTTTGTGTTACAGAGCCAAACATGGACAATAAAAAAGCGCATTTGGGAAAAAAAAAAAATGTGAAAATCGGTCCCGCAAAAAGCCCAAACAGCGCAAGAAAAGAGTCCCAACATCAGCAAAAAAGGGGATTGGGCCCAAAAACCCTTTTAAATTACTTTGAGAAAAAAAAATAAGTGGTTTCCCAAAAAGGGAATTATCAAACTCCACATTTAAAAAGGTCTTCTACAACAGAACATCGGAAAAAGAAGGCAAGGAAGCCCCAAAAAAAGATGTTTTGATGGCATCAAAATCTGTAAAAGGCAAAATAAAATCACAAAGCCATCAGAACATCCAATCTAAAACGAAAACCGGCCCTGGACAACAAACCGGTAGCAGTGTGACGAAAAAAAGAAGAAAAAAGTTGGTCGTGATTTTAAAAATCTATCTCCGTGACTGGTAAAGAAGATTAAGAAAAGTTGGTATAAAAAAGTTTAAAAAGAAGAAGTTGGGTAGAAGTTTAAAAAAGAAGTTGGTGATAGAAGATTAAGGTTTTTGGTTAATTTCGTGTTTGATTTTTTTTTTACGATTTCCAAATACCTGTTTAACTGTCTATTTCCATTCATTGGCGTCGCTGCTTTCCTTTTGGGTACTTCGTTCGAGGGTAACACAAAGTCAGGGGAAACCCCAAAATGCCCAAGGTAAAAATTTTCAGATAACACAGGGTTTGGGTGCCAATGCGGGTGCACTTACGGTGCACAAGTACAGGTGCACAATGTCACGGAAATCAATGTTCAGGTAGCACAATGTCACAGGTAACAATTTCAGGTAGCACTCTTTAGGTGCCCAAATTTAGTAAAAAAAGTCAGGAAATAAAAGGTTACATATAACATAATATCACAATAATAATGCCCGGTAGCACAATGTGGAAAAAAAAATTTTGGGGTATAAAAATCTCAACTTTCAATGTCAGCATTAACACCTTTTGAGGTATCAAGTTCCGGTTTGTGTTGCTACTCTTTATATACCTGCCCTAGTCTATTTTCTCACCTGCAGCGGGGTTTATAAAATATCTGTTCTATATCATACAACTCTTCAGAGACATTGACATATTTGATATTTTATATATATATATATATCTTGGACTTCGTTACCGTGTTTCCTTCTTGCATCAATCGATCACTTTCTTATTGCCCTGTTTAAAGCAATATATGTTTCTCTTGCTTTCTTTGATAGACAGACAGACAGATGGACAGACAGAAAAACAAAAAACAAGCGACAGACGACAGACCAGAAGTGTGATGACAGACGACAGACGACAGACAGACAAAACAGACAGACAGACAGACAGACAGACGACGAAACAGCAACGAAGAAGAAGACGCAGACGAAAAGAAGAAAAAGAAGCGAAGACAAGAAGACAAAAGGTGGGGTAGGGGGTAGGTGGTGGTGGTGGTAGGTGGTAGGTGGTAGGTAGGTAGGTAGGTGGGTGGTAGGTAATAGATAGATGATGATTTAATGATTGTTTAATGATTGATTATAGGACCGTCATCTTGCACTTTGGTGAGTAACCATTGCCCGATCTCCCCCTTAACATGAAGACCCGCGGCAGTCCCAAAACTCCTAGCACCGGTGAGGGCTCAATGTTTTAAAGATGGTAAAATAATTTGGGGAAATTTTTAATTTTTTAAATTTTTTTCTATTGTTGTGACCCGGCATCTTTTTCTGCTTTCTTCTCGAATGTTGAACTGTCAATGGCTTTTACCTGCTAAACTTGAACACGGGGACTTACGTTTTATTGTCTGTCTCCGATAGGACTAGGAACTCTATTTCACCTACACGGACCGGGGATCTTAAAAATTCTCATATTTACGAGGGCCGGAGATTCTTTGGAAGGAAGAGAACCTACTTCACAGTGACCTCTCAAACATGACTCTTCAACCACTAATGGTATTCACAGGGACCTATAAAACTTGACTCTTCCCACTAATGTCACAGTGACCTCTAAAACTAACTCTTAAACCACTAATGTCCAGTGACCCCCAAACGCTCTTAAACCACTAATGCCCCTGACCCTAAAACTATGACTCTTCAACCATAATGTCACAGTGACCTCCCCAAACTAACTCTTCAACCACTAATTCCAGTGACCTCTCAAACTATGCTCTTCAACCACTAATGTCGGTATCAAAAACTCTCTTCAACCACTAATGCCCGTGACCCCCAAACTTGACTCTTCAACCCTAATGAAAGAGACCTCTCAAACTATGACTCTTCAACCACTAATTCACAGTGACCTCTAAAACTATGACTCTTCAACCACTAATGTCACGGACCTCCCCTTTGCTCTTCAACCACTAACAGTGCCCTTTCCAAACATGTCTTAAACCACTAATGTCACGAGACCTCTCAAACTTCTCTTCAACCACTAATGCCCGTGACCTCTCAAACTATGACTCTTACCATAATGTCAGACCTCTCAAACTATGACTCTTAAACCCTAATGTCACAGAGACCTCCCCAAATTTGATCTTAAACCCAAATTAAGAACCTTTCAAACTATGACTCTTAACCACTAAGGGGTATTCCAGAACCTCTAAAAACTATGACTCTTAACCCACTAATGGGTATGCACAAGACCTCTCAAACATGACTCTTCAACCACTAAGGGGTTTGTCACGAGACCTCTCAAACTATGACTCTTCAACCACTAATAACTTTATAATAAAGCCCGATAGAATATTTGGACATACTGTCGGAAAATATAAAAGAATTAAAAAAACTGGTTTTTAATAAAGGGTCTTGTTCAACCTTCTTTTTTTCCTGGACTGGGTGCTTGGGTGTTGATTTTGCATCAGTAAAAAAATGAACAGTTTGAGGATCGAGTCTGGTATTTAACATTTTCTCGCTGCCACCTGATTGCCTGAATTTCTGCATCATATTTGGGACAGAACCCCCCATTGGTACTTTAATCGTCTCTGCGTTTTTTGGGTATTCTATGCACCCCTGCTCCCCCCATTTTTCCCTGCTTTTCTTAATCCGTGTTCGGCCCCGAGACCCTTGGGTATTCTTCATCAAGTAAACTGAAGTGACTGTCTTGCGTTGTTTTTCCTCTCCTTATTTTCCCTTTCTTCTGTCTGGATACATTTTCCCGGTTCATCTCCTCTCTCCAAGGTTTCTCGCACGACTTTAGTGAATGCCAACTTTTGGTTGGTCTAAATTTTTCCCTATTCAGTCTTCTGGCCTGATAATGCTGCTTCTTTTCGCCCCCCCATTGCTGTTTGGAATCTTTCATTGGGGGGCATGGCATTCTAAAAATTTTTGTCTGCCTGCGTCGTTACTTTTGTGTATTTGAGTTCTCTCAGTGCTTGTATCTCCTTTTTCCCATCCCACAAAGCGTCGGATACGAAGATTTTTTAGAACGGCCCTTATGTGCCTTCAAAAATAGTTCTTTCTCCCTCTATTATCTATATTCCATCTTTTGCGGGGCCTGCCGTTTGCTTTTTTGTATTGTGTATCGGGAAAACATTGCTCTTTGGGGTGCCTTCTGTTTATTCTGCTTTTGACCGAACCATTTAATTTGTTGTTTTTTGATGAAATTTAACTCTGTACTCCCCCTCCCCCCTCTAATAAGTCCCCTCTACAAACAAACGACAATGTTTGGGATATCAAGACATAACTAAAAAATTTTCCGTCATTCCAGTATCTGAGACTCGTATCCTATATCCTATATCTGATTTTTTAATTTTAACCTGGTAGCACAATGCAATAGAGATACTTTTCATTTTTCTTAGCTAAATGGGAGATGTTATAAGATTAAATATGATGGGAGATGTTACAAAAGATTAAATATGATGGGAATGTTGAAACATAATCATTTTTACGCTAACAATTTTGTTCTCTCGATTACGTGCCCAAAAAATAATTTTAAAAAATTTCCCAAGATAATTAAATTTTTTTGTTTTCTACTGTTGAAAAAAAGGGAAAGGAAAGAATGGATTAGCTGGATTGGTTACCAACTTGTTCGTGTATCTTCCCCGGGCAAACTTTGAGCTGGAGGTATTGTTATCAAGCTTTTCGTGTATCTTCCCCGGGCAAACATTTGAGCTGGAGGTATGGTTCAAAACTTGTTCTTGATCTTCTCTGGGAAACTTTGAGCTGGGGGTTGTCAAAGCGTTCGTGTATCTTCTCGGGCAAACATTTGGGCTGGGGGTATTGTTATAAAACTTGTTCGTGTATCTTCTCGGGCAAACATTTGAGCGGGAAAAAAAGGTTCCAAGCGATCGTTATCTTCCCCCGGCAAACATTTGGCTGGGGTATTGTTACCAAGCGATGTTATCTTCCCCCGCAAACTTTGGCTGGAGGTATTGTTATCAAGCTTTTCGTTATTTTCCCCGGGCAAACATTTGAGCTGGAGGTATTGTTACCAAGCTTGTTCGTGTATCTTCTCCGGACAAATTTGGCGGGAAATTTTGTTCCCAAAGCTTGTTCTTATTTTCCCCGGACAAACATTTGAGCTGGGGGGTATTTTACCAAGCTTTTCTGTTCTTCCCCCGGACAAACTTTGAGCTAAATATGGTTAAAAACTTGATCTATATCTTCTCAGAGCAAACATTTGAGAACCCATCCATTGTTAAATAGAAAAATAAACGTACAATGCAATTTTCTAGACCCCCTCCCCCTTTCTTCACCATTTCTCAACGTATCTCACCAGCTTTCTTCCCTCACACCCGGTGTTCTTGGCGCACAAAAAATTTTGGCCGTGTAATCTAACCAAGTGTAGGTGCGCAAATGTCGACGACGGCTTGATCGTTGAAACATCCCCGTAAACGTCAATACAGAACAAATCGAATTAAGTGAGTAGCAATGAACACGGGGAACGGTTTTTAACACACAAAAACTGTATCGGGTGTTTGGGCAACAGAAATCGACACAATTCAGGTGAAAACAAACGTCTGTCGGTAAAATGAAACAATTCAAGATTATCATGGTTGTTATTTTGCTAATGTATCGGCATTGATTGTGGGGGGTTTATACTGGATAAGTTGGATACGGTCTCTTGGCAATTCCTTTGGATGAAACTTAAAAGTGCTGAATCTATCCCTTATGATTTGAATTCCTTGTACAAGGGCGGGTGTCGTTGGTTTTTGGGCTGAGACATTTTGAAGGACCAGCTCACATATGGACAAAATTGGGTTTGTCTTGATGGGGCCCTCATTAAATATATATATATAGAAACCCATAAGGGGCCCTGTACTGATGATCGACGACTAAACAAACGTGTCAAAAAAGCGGTGTCGAGGGACAGGTAGGGCTGTGTTTAAACGCGAAGAAACCATCAGTATGTATAAATTCGACATCTGTTAGGAGAGAGACACCTACGGGGCGGAAGGGGGTAAAAATAGACCAAAACTGAAAGTTTCCGGGGCCTATCCCAACAACCTGCTGCGTCAGTGGAAAATGGAAGTGTATAGCAACAACAATAAAACTAAACCACTTTCCTAAATTCTATCGAAATCAAATAAACTGGAACAAAAATTTCCCGATACCGAAGTCCCCATAAAAGCAAAAATGCCAAACGTCAACACGCTGTTCCCCAAAGGCCTAGGAATGGCCCATCATTTTGCTCAATGCCCGATTAAAAATTCCTCTCTGCCTTAAACGTTCTGTGCCTGCAACCCAAATTTCTCCTCTGCTCTATCCTGGGCACTCGCTCCAATTTTAAACCCTGGAACTGGACCGATATTTCTTCCTCTCCAGGAAAAATTTGTTTTAGGGTCTCCCTTGGTCGACCTCTCTTTCTTCAACCCCTTTTCATTCCATTTTGCTTTTTTATATTCGTTGATTATTTCTCTTCAAAGGGGTGTCCCCTATCTCCATCTTCTCTTTCTTATAACATTGTCCCCGTGGTTGACCCGACATGTCTCTGATTTCATCCTTCTCCTAATTCGTTCCCTTTTAATTCATTATTTTCGAACACTATTTTTAAATGCATTCCCTTTCTTTCTATATCTTTGTTTTCCAACTCTCGTTGGCATTGTTTGGATTGATCAACATTTAATTGAAGATTCTAATTTGGTTTAAATATATAACCAGTTCCATATTTTTTTTAGACTTTTTTTAAAACTGATGTTGCTTTGAATTGTTTATAATCTCTTTTTTAAAATTTCCTGTCAATCAAAAATTTCACCCAAATTGAACTTCTTTATTTTTATCATTTTGATTCCAGTGTGATATCTGCTTATCTGCCTGATAAACCCTCCCCCAAAAAAGTTGATCTTTGGGGAGCGAAAGGGCAGACGTTCTGCTGGTGGGCAGAAAAACTTTAAAAAAACTCTTAAAATTCTCTGAAATGTTTTGATATAGACACCCGCGCTGGAATCCCCCCAAGATCATAAATGTGGCGCTTCAACCAAAAGAAACCCCCATATGGGGTTTCGTGTTGTTGAGACACAGAAAACGGCTGCCGAAAACAATACACAAAACCAACATGTCGCCTTGATCAGGTATAAACCCGTGGAGGGGTTTTGTTCTGTTTCTCTACAGTCCCCCGCACACCCAGAGAGGTGCGCGCACCCCCCTGAACTTTTTCATCATCGCTTGTGATGTACGGGTATTACTACTGGGCTGCCGGAATCTATCATTGCAATGGTTTCCCCAATAGCTAATAACGAAAAAATGGTACGTCGCCAAAATTTAACCAAAAAATATTTATCATCATTTATTTTTGTTTTTCTCTTCATTGTTACGTGTGACCAAAAATCTTAACAAGATAATTTCCATTGTTGCCGTTCTGTCCCTTTTTCCCAAATGTTTCCCCTGTCAGGCCCTAACTTTAACTCTCTTTTACCATTCTTCTCCATGTTTCCTTGTTACGTTCAGACTTTCTTTCCCCCCTCCGCTGCCCATCAGGCTGTTTAAAAAGTCCCCCACTGGTATTTCCCCCTGGTATACAATGTCCTCTGGGATACGATGTCCTAGGGTTAAAAGTCCCTACTGGTATCATGTCCCTACTGGTTCAAAGTCCTCTGGTATACCCTTTTTTCCCTCTGGTTACAATTCCTCTGGTATCAATGTCACTCTGGTATACAATGTCCTACTGGAAAAATGTCCCTACTTATACAATGTCCCTACTTATCAATGTCCTAAATTTTCTGTCCTACTGGTTACAATGTCCCTACTGGTTACAAAGTCCCCCTATACAATTATACAATGTCCCCACTGGTATCAATGTCTACTGGTATCAATGTCCTACTGGTATACAATGTCCTACTGGTATACAATGTCCCCACTGGTATAAATGTCCTACTGGTTAAATGTCACTACTTATCAATGTTTACTCTGGTATAAATGTCCCTACTGGTATCAATGTCCCTATCATACAATGTCCCTACTGGTATAAAAGTCCCTACTGGTATAATGTCCCTACTTTTCTAAAAACCCCACTGTTAAAATTCCCCACTGTTCAATGTCCCTCTGGTTGATTCCCCCTGGTATCAGTTCCCCCTGGGTTCAATGTCCCCCTGGTATCAATGTCCTCTGGTTCGATGTCACTCTGGTTACAATGTTTCGGTTAAATCTCTGGTATACAATGTCACTACTGGTTAAAAGTCACTACTGGTATACAATGTCACTCTGGTATCAAAGTCCCCACTGGTATCAATGTCCCCCTGGTATCAAAATTTCTCTGGTATAAAAAGCCTACTGGTATCAATGTCCCTACTGGGCAATTCCCACGTTTTTCTAATTTAAAAAAAATGTCCCCACTGGTATACAATGTCCCCACTGGTTAAAAATGTCCCTACTGGTATACAAGTCCCCACTGTATACGATGTCCACTGGTATCAATGTCACTCTGGTATCAATGTCACTCTGGGATAAATGTCACTCTGGTATCAATGTCCCTCTGGTTAAAAATTCCCCACTGGTTAAAAAGCCCCCTGGTTACAATTCCCTACGTTTTCAATGTCCCCACTGGTATAGGATGTTTCTCTGGTTCAATGTCACTCTGGTTCAATTCCCACTGGTATCAATGTCCCCTGGTATCAATTCCCTTTTGGGATCAAATTATTTATACAATTCACTTGGTATTTAATTTTGGGATCGACTCCCTTCTAATCCCCTCTCTTCATCTTTAATGATGATCTCCATTGATGATAGTTTGTTTGTTTGACCTCACAAAATAATTGATCGTTTATTCTTCTCTTTCTTTTAAAAAATCTCCCCATTTTAGGCGCGTTTTGAAACATTTTTATACCGTTTTTTTGGGTGTTGTGTTTGTGTTTTTAAAACCACCTGCAAATTTCCCTGGTCAGTAAATTCATTTGATTTGTATTTTGTCTAAATTGACTTCACTGTGCTGCTAAATATAATCCCTAAATGCTCAGTCTTTGAAACCCCTGGGGGAAACTTTTCTGTAAGTGTACCTTCCCTTCAGAAACCAGTCTTCTTCTTCTCTCTTCCCCATTTACTTCTTTATAAAGTGTTGGGGAGGAACAAAATTTATCTTGTGTGTGCTTTTTTAAGGCACTTTGTAAACTGATATTCATTTTTGTAAGGCTGTTCTTGATGCCTCCTCCATCTTTCGTGTCTTCCTCTTGCTTTGTCTCATTATACTTTTTCTGTGTGGTCTCTGTGGGGGCATGAAAATTTTTGTTAGTGTCCCAAAACCCTTAATCTTTTTTTATGTTTCGTGACTGGTTTCCATCCCGTATTTTTTTTGATTTTTTTTATTTCTAATTTTTTTTCTTGTCCCCCTGCGCTCTTCAAAACATTTGTCTCTGTCGTTATGATTTTCCCTCATTGCTGCTTTTTTGGCCCTGTTTGACACTGGTAAAAAGTGTTGGAAAAATCGTTCTTAATTTTTCTTTTGTTGTTGCGGGATTTTTTATGTGCAACAGTGGTGTTCTGTCCCGTACTTGGGTTCTTTTTTTAACGATTCTGATTTCTATCGATACTTCCATCTGCTGTAAAATTTTTCCTAAGTTTTGGCCTCAACGTTTGTTTTTTTTGGAACCATATAACAGGGAAAAAGAGCGTGCAATAAATCAATCAATCAAGTCCTTTTTTGGGGGTACGTCATGTCTGTCTCTGGCACAATCCATCAACTTTTTAATGAAATTTGCCGAAACCCCGATTTCAAGTGTGCAATAAATAGACTGTTTAAATTCAAATGAACATATATAAAAATTGTTACACCTGGAAATTATGATATCTTAAGACTAGGCTTTAAAAAATAGACTGTTAAATATTAAATGAGCATATACTTAGGTTGCAGCCCCCGGAATTTTATAACTAGAACTAAGTACGAAACCCCATCAAAAAAACAAATGAAATAAAATTCAATATACACGTTCTTACAAAAATCAAACATATCACAAAAGTGATTAAAATTTGGGCGCAAAAAACAACACAAAAAAAAAACAAATGAAAAGTTTTTACCATATAAAAAGATTACCAACAGACGGGGGTCTCAAAGCAAATGCACTCGAAAAAGTGGATTTAAAAAAATGTCGTTCCAAGCAAAGGTGGGTTCAGAAATGAGGGATTAAAAAAAAATTTAGAAGCGCCACAAAACCCATTCTAGAAATCTCTTGTTATCCACACTATAAAAAAAACATGATTAGATAAAAGAAAAAACAATAAAAAAACTAAGTAGACAATAAATATTTTAAATATAAAATAGACGTATACAAAATATCTGCAAGGATCTGCATAAAAACATCATGAAATGTTTTATTTTAACTTGAACATAAAATCTTTTTCCTGTCGGAATAGATCCGGAAGGGCGGTGAGATTCCGTAACTGATTCAATCAGAAAGATTTTTACCCCCCTAGAGAAGGACTGCTCATGTTTTAAAATCTTTTTTACGTCCCGGGTCCCTTTTTCAATTTAAATTTAGAGGGAAAAGAGGAAGATTTATAAAAATTGGGAAATAGTGAAACACTACAAACAAAAAACTATGTTTTTTCAAAATACATAAAAAGTGACGATAAAAACAAAGTTTCGAAACAGGCCTTTATCAAACAAACAACAAACGGGTGACAAATTAAAATGAAACACAAATGGACGACCAAATACCAACGTATCTAAGGAAATCTGGAATAAAAAGAAAAACGAAAAAAATGTAACCAAAAAAAAACATAAAAAATAGAAATAAAAAACAATGAAACATCTTAAATATTAAAGAAAACTCACATATCCCATATAGATTATAAAGCATGGGAAGAAATCTTAAAGAAGTAATACATGCCTATACTAAATTCAAAACATGGGAAGAAAGTACTAAAAACATAAAATGTAATCATTGAGCCCCCGTGGTGCAAGGTAAAACAAAAAAATCAATCGATTCTCCCAAGCAAATGTTAAAATGTTGCATGTATTCGTTATATATTTCTAGATTTTCATTTTTCTTTCTACTAATTTTTTGTGTTACATTATTTTTTATTTTTTCCGCCTTGGGCTTGGTTTGCTCATTGTTTCTTTAATTGTCCCTTTTTTCGTTTGAAAAAATTGGTTAAATTTTTTTCGTCC